>CAKNYM010051313.1:0-93105 GCA_932195095.1 Andricus curvator
CCCCCCCCCCCCCGGTGGGCACACAACCATGAACATCCCAAGAACATCCTTGGGACGTTCCTAGCATTTCCAATATCAGTCCATTCAACATCCATAAGATGCTCAATGTTCTAAAGATGTCCTAAAGACGTCATAAAGACATAGGACGTTTTCAGGACATCTGTCGTACTGACATTAGACGTCTTACGACCATCCAAAGACATCGTTAATTTTTTTTCCCACTGGGCCTCCAATTAAATTCAAATTGGTATATTTTCAATGGTGGTTTTCCATAGATGTTGGAACATCATTGACTTGTTCACTCAATTAAATTAAAATCATTGGGTTCGCAGAAAATTTCGAATACTCCTTCATGTGAATTTAGGCACGGGTCACTGCAAGGGTGATCTTCTGAAGATGTTTGAACATCACTTCATTTTTTAATCACTTGATCAAAAAAAAATTTCCAACATCCCAAAAGTGAATATAAATCCTTAATACTAGGAGTATTGTTCAATTAATCAAAAAATTATGAAGTGAACTCGAAATTTGTTTTCATATCCCTTACTAGAAAATGAAAAATATGTCTAATGACCCTAAAAGTAAAGTGGCAAGATGGTCGTGGAGGTTAAGGCGTACGTTTTAGACCCACTTTATCGGCTTGCGGGTTCGATTCCCGCCTCGCACTCTGGAAGAGCTTCGGTGGCCCATGCGGTGAACACTTGCCTGGCAAGAAAGTTCTTCATCTCCGGAGAGTCGTGGGACAGTTACCTCTAGAGAAAAAGGTTCTCTCTAAGTACTTGAAGCTGTTGCTCTTGGTGGTTCGGAACCCACCTCAAACTGTCGGCCCCCCTCCCACCACCAAGTAAGTGTATGGCGGGTGTGTAAAGGAATAGGGAAGAGATACAAGAAAAATGTAAACCCTTAGGGGACACATTAGAAGCTTCCATTCCATTCCAATTCCCTAAGAGTATCCTCAGATAGGTATCGCTGTGATGGTTGATTTTTCAAGATGTTAGATTATTTTTGACCCCCCTTAGTACGCGATGGAAATTTCCTGCCTTCTTTTATTTCAATAGTGTAATAAATCTTTTTTTTTCAACGAAATTTATATTTTTTCAGACAAATAGACCGTATATTTCGTCGTGATGACATTTATTTGTAAGCCGCGTTACGTAAATTATTGCTGTTTTCGTCACAATTGATAATCGTGATAATAATAATGATATCAATTGTTTGTGCAGAGTAAAATAGTTATTGAAAAAAGTGCCTTTTTCTCGAAAAAACCTTCGAAGTGGAAAACATTCTGCTACGTATGGCCACGTGCATGACTTTTCATATCTTATACAAATTTTTTATCTATAGGGACAACTTCAGAATTTCATAATACACTCGAAACTCTACCACAATAAATTCAAATTAACTTCTTTTTTGTTTAAAAAAAGTTCAGGAGTTTAGGAAAACCCACAATTGGAATAAAATGATGAATAAATCAGACTTAAAATTCTAGATGTATTACAGTATTATATTTACCAATGGAATTGAAGATCATCACGAAGATGTAGAGCGGGATAGAAACTATCTTCATTTTTGCCCAGAAGGGAAACCTGACTTCAGCAGTATTGAGGAATTTGTTTAATAGTGTAACTAATGAAAAATTCTGGTGCTTCACAGCAGTATGTATACTGAAGTCGGTATCTCATGGGCTAGAAATATCAACTTGGTCCTCGTGAGATATTTATTTTTGATAAGCATTTATGAAGGAAAGAAACTCAGTTAATAAATTTGTCAAAATTTAACTCGACAGTAAGAGGTGAGCGAACAAAACATGATAAATAAATTCTAGATGATTGCTCAATAATATTAATAATTTTATCTATTGATTTCCTAAAGAGTAACATCTTCATAATTAATCTGAGAAGGGTCTGAGACAAATTTTGTTTGAGAAGCGAAAAGAATTTATAATAATTTGATTTTAATAGTCATGAAGAATTTAAATCAGAGAATTATCTGGTATTACAGCATACACTCTTTGAAATTAATGTTTTTCACGATTTCGGCAAATCTGTTGATTACTTTAGAACTTTCTATTCTTGAAAATATATATTTATCAAATCAAGAATTCGAAGAAATAGAAAACACAGAAAAAAATTTTATTTTGTTTACAACTAGTTTGTCTTCGTGCTAGATTAAAAAACTTCCTTGGCTACTTTTTTGAAATCAAATGAAAGATATATTTTGTTGCTCCAACGCAAATCTTTTTTTTAATAAAAACTATTCTACATTTTTTTTGCAAAGAAGTGATACAGAACTTTAAAATAAAAATAAATAATAACTTGCATTTAAAAAAGTAACTTTGTGAAATTGAACAAAAAAAATTCTAAGATTTTGTTCTCGATTATTTTCAATGTTAAATGGTCTACTTGACATTTTTCACGTACGCTATTTCGCCAAGTAGAAACAGTAGATTTGCAGAAAGAATTTCAAACTTTGGCGCTTATGCCCTTTTTCTATTCCAAATGTTGGTGCTTATGCCCTTTTGCCTTGTCAAATGTTGACGCCTATGCCCATTTGGAATTTCAAATTCAAGCGCTTATGTCATTTTGCTGTCGCAAATTTTGACGCTTATGACCTTTTGCTTGGCCAAATGTTACCGCTTATGCCCTTTCGGAATTTCAAACTTTGGCGCTCATGTATTTTGCTGTGCCAAATCTTGGCGCTTGAGCCTTTTAGCTGTGCCAAATGTTGGCGCTTATGACCTTTTGGAATTTCCAACTTAAGCGCTCATATCATTTTGCTGTGCTAAATTTTGGCGCTGATGAACTTTAGCTGAGCCAAATGTTGGCATTCATGCCCTTTTCTCTTTCCCAAATGTTAGCGCTTATGACCTTTCGCTGTGCCAAATTTTGGCGTTTATGCCCTTTCAGAATATCAAACTTTGAAGCTTATGCAATTTTGCTATGCCTATTGTTAATGATTATGCCCGGTCAAATCAAACATCTGAAATTAATTATTTGATGGTCCTGATTAACAAAATAACATTAATACTCTAAATTGTACAACCGCGTCATTGACTCACAAATGGTGGCGTTCCCGGTTCAAATCTGGACCATGTCAGATTTTTTCTCGTTTCTCCAGAAAATTATTCGTCCAGTAGTCGTCAAAATCTAACATCAGAAATGAATGTTTTTTGTTTGAAAATTACTTATGCTTTTAGAAACTAAGGATTCTAGAAATAAAAAATAAATCACAAATATTGAACAAAACAAACTAATCATGATTTCTAAGATTTTTTAATTATTAAATTCAACAAAAATATAATTAGGGCCAGTTTTCATGTAATACCAGTACTGGATTTTTGTATTGTTGGTTACAATCTACTGAACAGGACACAGTACACGCAAATTAAATGCAATTCTCAATGATAATCAATATAAATAAGATAAGTTTGAAATGCAATATTACTCTTACTGAAAATTATTATAATTTTTGATAAAATCCACATCTTATATGTGAAATTATTAAAATTCTACTATTATCAAACTCAAATAATATTGAGTAAAACTAGGAATAGATCGCTGGTTAAAGAGATAATTTTATAACATGATCAACTTTATAATGGAACCTGATTTGGTGATAAAAACCTACTAGAGTGAAATTTATTTCTTCTGATGTCAATAGAGTAACGGTGCCGATTTCCATTTTTATCTTCGAACGTCTCATAGAGCTTTTAAAACTAGTATAGATTCCAGCAAGTATTCTATATGTCTCTAATATTGCATGGACATCACCATCAGGTGATGATAAGACTATTTGTTCTTGGTTTGGTATAACCCTATATCTATTCCTTTCTGATCTGATTTTAATTCCTTTATCGGCAGGGAAAGTGTATCTTCGAAGTTCGAATGTTCGGTGCACATTTTCAAATGGAGTAAGCCGAATAAATGGAAGTTGTTCAATTCCACATCCACGTCCGTCAGGAGAAGGCAGCTTTGTAGGAGTAGCAATAAATCTGGAAATAGGAGGACGCCTTGGAAGAGGATGACCAGGAGGAGGAGACCTGGACCTGGGTCGAATAGGTGGCTCAGCCGGACAAAGAAATCTTTCAGGGGAATGCGTTTTTGCAGAAGATGAAGTAGAAGGTCCGCGACGAAGAACACCAAGAATACAATTGCTACTAGGTAAAAACTCGATCGTGTACTTAACTCTGCAACCAGAAAGAGAAGATTACTTTTTAGTAATGTTAGTATTTCATGCACAGGAAATTGATGATCCTAAAAGTACGCTGAAAACCGCGTTTTCGTATAAGTAGAGTTCGATTCTAATTGTCTGAGAGCCCCCTCCAAATAGATCATCTTGTAGTACCCCCGCTCGCCCCTTAGTCAGCACAATTTGTGAAGCATACATAAAAGAAAATTCGGCACCTCGAACAAATGGTCGCCAAAGCTCGCTCCTCACTGGTTGATGTGGCCCAACTTTGAAGCTTTTCTGTCCACAAACTAAGCTTTGCGCATGTTTCCGCTATAGGACTTGTTTGTTTACTTTTGTGTGCACTATCACATATTCAAAGGGACTGCAGAGGTGGTGAAACACCCTATATAAACTCAAAGTGTTGGTAGTATAAAGCAGTGTCAAACAAAGTTCCGGTATCTAAAAGATTATCAGATGTATAAACTTCAATCGCAAAGTCTATATTGGAGAAACCGGGAGAGCAGTGAGCCAAAGTTTAAAGGAACATTAGAGTAAAGTCAGGCTAAGCCATTTCACGCAATCAACACTACCTGAGCATCATATCGAAACAGGACATAACATTTTATTTGACAAAACAACCGTCATCACCAAACCACACAATATTTATTCAAGGAAATATAGAGAAGCAATTGAAATCTTAAAACACCCCAATAATATCAATAGGGACAGTGGATATAATACCAATCCGATTTGGCTTTCCGTCCTCCCAGATTTAAAAAGAAGACTTGATTCGTCAATCAGGTTCGACCAGTCTCCACATTGGGGCGCTCTGGCCAATCACAGGCATTGCAGAGTGTATATATAAGAACAACATAAAATGAAACCTCGGTTTCAGGTTAGCCCTGAAGGTATGAACAGCAATATTCACGGAACTTTGGCAATATTCGTAGTTTTGAACACGATTGAAACCCAAACACCTCCTTTTATCGAGCTAGAACCTTTCAGAATTATAAATCCTAAAAGGACAAGTTTTCGTAACAGATAAGTTTCTCTCTGAAACTATCGGACGGTTTGGGTTAGACCCAATTAGTGTTATCCATATTGGGCAGGGATTGTCAGGTAGTTTGATACAAGGAAAATATTTTTTTCAAAACATGTAAATGTTTCTTCAAAGTCTACGAAATAATTATTGGGAATGCCTACTTCACAAATTACGTTCCTAATCTGACATTAGGTAGAAGTCCATCAAAGAAAAAATAATGCGTTCTATATCGATACTGCACCACAATAGGAAAAATCAGACGATTGATTACATTTCTAGCCCAGAGTCTAGAAACGTGGCATTGTATACAGGCTCAAATCCAAAAATTAATCTAGCGTTGAAAGCTGTGTAGAGCGCGCCGGAGTTTGGCGAAAAATTTGCTTTTATATATGCTTGATAAATTGTGGTACAGCATGGAGCTTCAACATGGAGTTTTAATAATTTTCCGGTACCACTAAAGCTTTTTTTACAACAGTATTTTGCAAGACCTGATTTTGGTCATTTTTATATAAAAATTGGACAATAAAACTTGTTACAACAAGTTCTTGTAACTATAGTACTTATTTGTTTAGTTTTTTAAAATTAACTTCGTTCATTACACATTTTATTTTTTATTTATCAGAGCCACCCAATGTTCGATGGAAAATTCGTGACATTACAAACAATCGCGACCTTTGATTTCTGCATTCGGCTAAATCGAAAGCAATGTGCGCTCTACTTCAACATTTTATTTCTTATTTAACAGAGCGTCCCGTTTTGCCTCGTGTTAGGGGAAAACGGGACGAAAAACTTTTCTTTTAAAATCAATAAAAAAAAGCAGAACATGGCATTTTTTCAATGCGAAAATTAATTTTTTTCAGTGCATTATTAGTTGTTTGAAGCACCTATAGAGTTGAATGCGGAAAAAAAGTATTTTTGTACGAGAAAGAAAATCCTAGAGCAAAATCGTCCCGTTTTGCCCCATGTTTCCCTACTATTGGCGGATTTTATAAACCAATATGTTTATTCATAAAATTACCAAAGAATATCAAATTAAAAACTTGTATAACTAAACTTTACTGGTAACATCACTCAACCATAAATAAGATACGAATTATATCTTTCTACTTTTGAAAATTCACATCAGTCATTTGTAGGAAAGTTCTTTACGAAAAAATAGTATAAAAAGGAAAAAAAGAAAATTTTTCCTCTATTTTCATTAACTATCTCCTCTTCTGTTTAAATTTCAAAAAGAGCATTAAAGAAGAATTTTAATTTTGAATTATTCCGAATTTAATTTCTTCAATGTTGGTGATATTTTATCGTTACACTAACTAGTATTAAAAATATTAACTTATTCTTTAGGGATTTCGGTAACTTATTTAATAATAAACTCTTCCTGGGGATTACTCCCACAAATAAAGTAATCGAAAGTGGATTCATTCTGTAAATAAGTATTATATTACCATTCACAAACAATGACGTTTGAATACGTTTTGTTGATAGAGTGACGTGGCCTACTTACAAGTTTCACAATATTGCTACTTTTTCTTTTTTTATGACGTACTTTTATTAAATATCTCTAATTTAATTAGCGAAATTTTACAAATTCACATTCAGAGAATCATATACGTTTCTTTTACAATTTATGTCTGCCATACTGGAAAAACAAAACAGATGGCAAGTTCCAATTAGAATAAATGAGGCCAAAAAATTATGTTCACCAGCGCAGCGCCCCAAAAACTTAAAATTTTAAAATAAAATCTGCTTGCCGCGCCTGCACATTCTCATCGCGCAGGGGCTTGCTGCCTATTAGGCCAACAAATTGAGGATGTCCTAGAGACGTATTTGGAACATCTCTAAGATGTCTTCTAAAACATGCCTTTTGGACATCCTAGAGATGCTCTTAAGACGTCTCAGGTCAGTACGAAAGATGTCCTGAAAGCGTCCTATGTCTTGAAGCTTTAGGACATCTTTAGGACATTTAACGTCTTAGAGGTGTTGATTGGACTGACATTGGACGTCCTAGGAACATCCTAAGAACGTCCTTGGGACGTTCCTAGGACGCCCAATGTCAGTCCAATCAACGGCTCTAAGACGTTCAATGTGCTGAAGATGTCCTCGAGACGTCGTTAAGACATGGGACGTTCTCAGGTCATCTTTCCTAATGCCACTAGATGTCTTAAGAGCATCCCTAGGATGTCCAAAAGACATGTTCGAAAAGGCGTCTCATTGATGTCCTGAAAACCTCTCTAGGACATCCTTAATTTTGTTGTCCTATCTGAGAATTAATAATAATAAATTTGTAACAAATTAACAGGTCTTTTTTGGACGAGCAGCTCTTGTAAATTCCTTTTTTTCATGGTTTGTGTAGTTTGTCCAAAAATTACATTTTTGAATTTATAATATTGTTTCTTACGAATAAAACAAACACTACGTGTCATATCCTATCTAATCTGTCAATTCATTCGAAATTTATCGTGTCAACAAACTAATAATCTACAGACACACAGAGATACATACAGACATACAGACGGACAGACATACAGACAGACACATTAATAAAAACCTGTTTTCAGATTCAGGGGATCTCAAAAAATGAACATTTGACATAAACGCGAGAGGTCAAATTTTACACAAATCTAATACCTTCTCTGATAAGAATACAAAAATTATTTACATAATTTCGACTAAAAAAAGTACAGATAATATTATATTTACCAATAGGATTAGGAAAAATCGCAAAGATGAAACACAAACTGCCAATCAGGGTCCTCATATTTTGCTCAATGAAGGAATTGACTTCCAAAGAGTTTCGAGAAGAGTCTATCTAATGAATATTGTTGACAATCTTTCACTTTATATAACCACGGTTGCTATCTTATACGTGCTTTCTAATTATTTGTCTTTAATAAAATATGGCCAACGGCCATACCACGCTGAAAAACCAGTTCTCGTCTGATCACTGAAGTTAAGCAGCGTTGGACGCGGTTAGTACTTGAATGGGTGACCATTCAAGAATACTGACATGAGTGCTGTTGGCACATCGTGGATGTGGTGAGCCCACACTTGTAGTTATTTATAACTACAAGAAAAACCTAGAAACACTACCCGAATCGGGTAGTGTCACGCCTACCCTGAAAGGGAAATGGTTTAATGGTATATATATATAATAACGCCGTCTCTTCCAAATAGTAGTATAAAAATTGCATTAATATTTTATCACATTATTAGGTACAATATAGAGTGACAAAAAAAAACGTCTACGCAACGGAAAAATCAGTATTTGTGCTGAAAAAACATTATAGCATTTTATCTCTCATGTTTCATGTACGATCACTCAGCTTTTACTGTCTATATTTTGACTTCAAACCTTAAATTAATTAAATCACCATGAAAGGCTCCTACTGGGATGAGAAAAAAAAATTTCTTGAAAAAAAATGTCTCTGGACAAAAATAAAAAAGAGGAAAGAAAAATGAGGGAGCATCGTTGGTTCGTCACTGTTCCTACCTGCTCTCATGTTTCTTACCTTGATAAGGGTGCTGTACAAGCACCGAAACGTTGGTGAATATTATGAATGTTTTTGTAAAGAAAAAGACAAGGGAAATAAAAAAAAGAGAAGGGGGGATTTGGTTGTTTGCCTCCTCATTTTTCTTTCCTCTTTTTCATTTTTGTCCAAAGAAATTTTTTTTTTTTCAGAAAATTTTTTTTTTAAGATAAAAATAGGGGCATTTCATGGTGGTTGTCTAAATTTGTTCGGTGGATTCTTGTTTTGATTTTCAGGAATTCTATACACAAATCTTTTTCAATTCTTTTCAGATTTTTTGAATACTGACTTTGAATTTTGATACTTCCATTGTATTCTTTATTATTTTGTATTTATTTTATTAGCAAATAATTTGATTCATGGTCCTGGACAACTATAAATAAGTGATAAATACACACTTGGTTTGTTGAGTATAAGTAGAGGTTGCAAGGCAAAAACATTCCCAATGGCTCAAGCCGAAATATAAACCAACTGATGCGAAATTAACATCTAATTGAACCCAGGAGCCTGAGCTGGGAAATTGTTCTTACGACATGAAAATGTAGGCTGAAGGTTAAATGAGATATAATGCCTGCTACTTTCGAAAAGTGCGAAGACACCTGACAGCCAGATTCTAGTATTCTACCATAACCTGAGCACTTTGAATGTATTAAAAAATGAAGCATGATTGTCTCTTCATTCTTTTATGAGACTGTTGCATCCAGTCCTGGACTTTCTTGAGCAGATTTACATACGCAGAAAAACTCCTTGAGTTACAAAACTTAATTAAATTCAACATTACTCGAAGGTTTAGCTGCTAAGGAATATAATTTCCTTAAGGAACATGCCGGAATTATCTGCTTCTTCATTTTCAACAGCCAACTTAGCGCTAGCTTTGAAATATCATCGATCTTACCAAGCTTTCCAGTTGTTTAGGAAAAAGGATGTTGTGCCGCTGGAAAGTGAGCCCCAGAGAAGGAGAAACTGTAACTTCATGATCGATTCCTATTGATGCAAGCACTGGAGAAGTAAATGGAAGGGGTACAACCAGGATAAGTCATTCTAAGATTTGAAGATTGCGAGTTTAATAACGATGCTTCTACCGTCATCTGTTCAGACGAAGTGATTCCCAATTGACTCGTTAAAATTGTTTGCTAACTACAACCTTGGACGGGAGCGAAGATCAAATTCATCGATAATTAATGCCTCCTAAAGCAGGTTAAGCTGTTAGGTTGGTTTCCTGAAGTATTTGTGGAACTCACGGCAGCACTTAGGAGGATACCAGTCCAGAAGCTGACATTGAAGACAGCAGAATGGAACTTTATCTACGTCCAAGCAGGTACATAAACAACCCAACTTTTAATTAGTGTAGACTCGGGTGTGGTGAAGAATCTCAATAAGATCGATAGCACGTTGCACTATGGGTTGAAAAGGATCACCATGAAGATCCGGTCAAAAAAGGGTAAGTAAAAAGAGTGGATCAGTTCTTTATGATGGATAATCGAAAACACTTAAGCCAGCATTGTATGTTAGAGGTGATGATAAATTTATTGGTTCACCAAGGTTTTATTCTAGAAAATTGCTTGGATTTTATAGTTTACATTAATTTCAAAACACTCAAGGTCTCAAGGGGCTTGAAGACTTGCAAAAGAATACCGAACTCATGGACAGGATACTGTCAGGGAATCGAGAGTATACCTGATACTGCTGGATATCAGAGAACCTTAAGGGTTGACCAAGTCAACTGAGGGCACTAATTTTGCTGTCCGACTTTCTGTCAGAGGGACTTTAGTGTCAGAACGGAATGTTAGAGTGTAGCAGTCATATTGTCACTAAGTATAAAATTAGAGGGGTATTTTTAAACAATTCAAACCATTTAAACTGCAGGAGAATGCGGAATATTCCTTGCGCTAATTTAAGAAGGAACGCACTCCTTAGCGGCTCCATATTGCGGCACCTTCCGGGCATGCTTAGGAATTAGATAAACCTTGTTGGCATGGAGAGAGGTTGAAGCAATCTTCAATCCGAATCTAGGTAAGGACACCTACTATGAGAAAAACTCCTTGAAACTAATCAAATTGACTTCGGTTATGCAGAAAGCACTCCAAAAGTTCGTGGACAAGGCGAAGCTCATAGTTCTTACCAGAAGAACCAAGAAAGACAGGATTACATTCTTTTGAAGTTACGTTGCTATTTCCACCATTAAGGGATATGAGAGAACCCCCAAGTATTTCAAAGCTTTTAGGGGTTGTGCAACAGGATATGTGACATGACAATAGTTCTTATTTTTGAATATCTTACTAAAAGAGATAGAGGAGAAACCCCTTCATAATTGAAAAAAAATTTAACTTAGTTAAAGTACATTATGTTGTTCAAAATAAAACCTAATTTTTCTTGTAAAGTAATTTAAATTCTTAAAATTAAAACTTCTTCAATATTTAGAAAAAAATAACTTTCCATTGATTAATGTAAGATAGATCGCGGTCACTCCTTCAGCTTTATATGAGGATTTTGAAATTTAACGATAAAAAAATGATAATTAAATATCAAGATTCTTATCGTATGTAAAAAAGTGTGCTGATATGAAAAATTTAGGTGATTGTCGTCTGAAAATTATAGAACTGTATGTCTTCTTTCACGTTAAAACACGTGAGAGCGAATAAACAGACATTGAGCAACAGGAAAAAATGTCGCTCATCTTTACTAAATGTTTTGAGAAGTCCCATTATACAAGGAATATAATTCTTTTTTTAGATTTCAAACATTTTTACACGTGTTAGTAGTCAAACTAAATTGTTACACGTCAATGATTTTTGGTTAATAAAGGGAAATTTATTTATTTTCTGACGAAATGAGACCAACGTATCTTAAATAATTGGCAGCTCGAATTTAAATTCATAAAACGATGATAAAGCGAAAAAATAATATTAATCTCATTAGTTTACGTCATTTATTAGGTAAGAAAATATATATAACAAGTGAGTATAATATTATTATTATTTTACTTTGAGAACCTCAGATGCTTTATTTACATAACAAGCATCAATAAGCGTGCGCCTGTGGTTTTGTAATTTGAGAGGAAAAAAATACTGAATACAAATTTAAAATGTCAAATAACTATTAATTTTTTAATTTTATTTTTTTGTAAGATTATATAAATATAAGCTTTCTGAAATTTTCGAAAAAAATTAAAAAGGTTTTTAAATATTTTAGACATTTCCAATCAAAATATGAACAAAAATGTTCATTTTGGTGCAAATAATCGAATGTTCTTCCAAAGAGGATACATTCTCAACAAATAATGTAATGCATAAATGATATCTTGAACAAAAACTATTTTAATTTTTAATTGAAAGCAGTAAAACTCACTCAAAAGAGGCGAATTTTCAACAAAATAGTAGAATCCTCAACCAAACAAGACTAATTTTCAACTAGTTCATATGTTTAAGCAAAAAAGGTGAAATTTTTATCAAAAGAGACGAATCTCCTACAAAATAGTTAAATCTTTTAACCCGAAAATATGGAATATCGATGAGTTAGTTATTATATGTAAGAATTATAATCCCTCCCTAGGGATCGCGGAAACTTGTAGCTGGTGAGAGGGCTTACGGGGCTCATTGACCACAGATCCGAAATAGGTGAACATGAGGAGCCGTATCGCGAGGTGTGGCTACTCTGGGGAACTGACAGACTCTGGTCGGTGAGACTTAGACCAAGGAGCGATCCCTCCATGGAGTAATGGCAAAGCCCACTGGAATATCGAGAGCGCGAGTTCTCAAGCTCCCAAGCTAAGATGTGATCACCGTGTCGAGAGCTGAATGGTACTAGGGTTAACAAATCCTTGAACGCCCGTCCTGCCCCCCTCATTAGAGGTGGTCAGGCGGGGGTTTCGAAGGAGGTGTCTTAACGGAGACTTTGGAATACCAGGTCAAATCCCATAGTATTTAGACCCACCCCCTAAAAGCGGGGCTCTGTGGGGGGTGGTCCTTATTTCCCTAGCTTCTCGTGGGATATAAATGTTTCCAAACAAATCAAAAAAATAAAACATAAACGATGAGGGATACGTTTCGGGTCCCTCCTCCAACCCACCGCCAAAAGAGGGAGGCTCCGTAGGGGGCAACCCTCCAGAGGCGGTGCGAAATAGTGAAGATGGTGGAGACAATTATGTTGAAGCCGTGGAAGTGCAGCTGACGGAACTCTCCGTAGGGAAGAAGCACTGGAGAGGAGCACAAAGAAGGAGAACCCGTAATGCGCGGCTCTCAAACAGCAGCCAAGGCTCCTCACAGGAGGCAGTGCCTGCGGAAACTTTACCCGGAAACTCCTCAGGCTTATTCTATAGGCAAGAGGAAGAAGGTCTTCAGAGAAACTCCCCCAAAGAGGGAGTTGAAACGGCAGAAGGCTCTGGTAACACAGGGCCTTACTTTCACGCAGATGGCCAACAACGCCCTCGTGAGAGTTGTCGTTGCGTCGGGTTATCATGATAACTGTTTAACTTTCGAGGATTTAAACAGGTTGAGGGATAAAATCTCAAAAAGCATTGACGCGTTACCTCGCGAGGGACGCGCCTTCAGATTCAACGACATCTTCATTAGGTCTAGGGCCATCGTTGTAAGGACCGCGCACATCTGCTCGCGAGACTGGATTGTGGAGAAAACCCCAATGTTCAGGCTTAAAGAAGGTCTGAACTTGGAAGTCAAGGGAACAGAGTGTCTACAAAGGTACCGCAGAGCGACCGTATTGATTCCCGGCAACCTAGAGAGTCCGGCGACCGTTCTGGGGCGCCTGAGTTTTCAAAATCCGTCTCTACGAACTGATTCGTGGAAAGTGTTTTCCGACAGGCAGGGATCCAGGCCGAAAGGAAAAGGCTGGATTCTAGTCTTTGGTCTTCCCGAATCCTCAATCAGAGCCCTTGTGGCGCTAGATTATCGTCCGTATCTAGGAGGTGCCCCGAACTAGTCTTTCAATGGCTGGGACGGGAACCTCCATTACGCATATTAATTTGCATCACAGCAAAGGCGCCTCGGCGGTTTTAGCCAGACACATTTTGTGGTGCAGACAGGGCTCGTCCTAATCCAAGAACCTTGGTCATACAGGGAAAGGATTTGTAGCTTGTCAGGATGTGGCTCCATATATAAGGGGCCACGCGAAAAAACGCCAAGGGCATGCATAGCCGTCCAGGGTATGGATGCGATCTTGGTGCCTAAATTCTTCTCTAAAGATCTCACCGTTATTAAGTGAGACTCAGGGGCAGTAGCGGAAAAAGGCTATAGGTATTTATTGCCTCGGCTCATTTCCCTGGCGACGCCGAGGGACCCCCGCCTCCCAGAGAAGTGCAGATTTTAATTCGGTATTGTCAAGAGAACAAGATCCCTCTGCTGTTGGGCTGTGATGCAAACTCTCACCACACGGTGTATGGAAGCACAAACATCAATGACAGAGGGAGAGATTGGAGAGTCTCCGATGAGGAGTCTCTTTCGGACCACAAACACATCGTGTTTCGATTAACCCTAGGTAAACCAGTGGTTTCTGATATCAGAAACCCCAGAAATACACTTTGGGACTCATATAAAGAGGAACTCAGAGGGAGACTTGCGAAATTCCCCACAAGCTATGGTATCATTGATGAGTTGGAGCACCCCACGGATTTTCTGCGTAGGAATCTGACAACATGATATGAGAACAATTGCCCTACAAGCACAATTAAGTCTAGGAAGGGAGCAGAATGGTGGAACACCCACCTGGAGAAACTCCGTAAAAAAACAAGAATGTTGTGCAATAGGGCAAATAGAACTAAATTGCCTTCGGACTATGATATCTATAAGACGGCCGAGTGTGAATACAATAAAAACATAAGGAAGTATAAGCAGGAAACTTGGAGGGGCTTCTGCGTGGAATCGAAAAACATTCAGGAAACACCGAAGCTCCACATGATCCTGGCGAAAAATCCAGATGCTCGCCTCGCCCTCATAAGGCTCGATAATGGTGAGTTTGACAAAGATGCAGAAGCAACGCTGAATCACCTGATGGAAGTTCACTTCCCGGGTTTTCAGGAAATCCGAACCGACCAACAGGAGGAAGGTCGGGGCCAAGGTATGGCAGAGTGGCCTTCATACCCAAACCTGGGAGGGAGGGTTATACTGCGGCCAAAGATTTCCGACCAATCAGCCTAACGTCTTTTATCTTGAAGACGCTGGAGAAGCTGGTCGAGAGAGACATTAGGGATGAGGTGATCTTGGCCTCCCCGCTGTATAGAGGGCAGCATGCTTTCCAGGCAGGCTGCTCGGTAGAAACTGCGCTTCATGCTGTTGTGGCAAAATTGGAGCACCAGTTAGAACAACAGGGGTACGCTGCGGGCGGTTTCTTGGATATAGAGAGTGCTTTCAGCAATATTCCTCCAGAAGTCATCTGTCCAGAGGCTTTGAGATGTGGCGTGCCGGACCAGCTAGTATGCTGGATAGGAAGCATGCTATGCCGAAGAAGACTCGAAACCAGATGGGGTGAAGGCCTAGTAAGGGGGATAGCTCCGCAGGGTTGCCCACAGGGGGGTGTCCCGTCGCCCCTCCTGTGGTGCATTGTAGTGGACGGCCTTCTTCGAAGGCTAAATAAAGAGGGGTACTATACTCAGGGATATGCGGATGACTTTGTAATCCTAGTGCGGAGGGCTCATCTGGAAACGCTGATGGGTCTTATAAGGTCGGCGCTGTGCATCGTAGAGCTCTGGTGCGATAGCTCAGGGCTCTCGGTAAATCCGGAAAAGACCAATGTGGTCATTTACACGAGAAATTATGAAGTTCTGAAAGTTGACGCTCCTGTATTCTGTGGTGGGAAGCTGACGTTTTCAGATTCAGTCGAATATCTGGGAGTAATCCTAGATGGCAGGAAATTTGTCATGAATTTTCGGATGTGCAGTAGAGCCTTTGGGTTGAAGTGGGGGCTAGGGCCTAAAATTCTTGCATGGATCTACTCTGCTGCCTTAAGGCCAAGGCTCCTATATGCGGCTGTCGTCTGGTGGCCACGGGTGGAGCTTAAAACAATGCAAGACAGGCTGCGAAGATTACAAACGCTAGCATTTAGAGGTTTGACTGGAGCAATGAGGACTGCGCCCACAGCGGCGATATGAGTCATGCTCTGTGAGGAACCCCTACATGTTGCGATAACCGCTAGAGCGGCGCACGCGATGGGCCGCCTGGCAAGAGCAAACAGATGGACTTCGGGTACTAGACACACTAGACTCCCGAGTGATATCTGCACACTGCTGATTCTACAGACGAGGCAAGATAAAATAACAAAACACTCCAACTTCGCCAAAGCTTTTCGCGTCTGCATCCCAAGCAGGAATCTGTGGAAATCAAATGGTAACCCGCTTCTCCAGGGGTAAATCTGGTATACAGATGGCTCCAGGGGAAAGGGAGGGTCAGGAGCAGGAATTTACAACAGCAAGAGGGGGAAAGGCATAGGGATCACACTTGGGCGACACGCTACCATCTTTCAAGCGGAGGTCCTGGCCGTCCTTTGCTGTGCTGAAATACTAATAGAGCAAAATGCTGCTGGCAGACAGATTACGATCTGCTCGGAGAGCCAAGCGACACTAACTGCAAAAGGGAAACCAGACATAACATCAGAACTGGTTTGGGAATGCAAAAACGCATTAAACCAACTTAGAGAAAAGAACAAAGTCAAGGGCAATGAAAAGGCGGACCAGTTGGCGAAACGCGGTGCAGCGAGCGAATACATAGGACCGGAACCGGTACTAGGAATAGCGTCTTGCTGTGTCGGAATGGCCATTAAAAGCTGGATCCGAACAAAACACCGGGAATTGTGGGAACAAACCCAAGGTTGCCGTCAGGCGAAATCCATCATGGGGTATACCTATAGGATGGGCATAGCTAGAGAAATCGTGGGTTTACCTAGAAAAGATATAAGGACAGTGGTACGGACCCAAACAGGGCACAACCACTTGAACTATCATATGCACAAGTGGGGTTAGTCCCACGACAGAGTGCAGAAAATGCAGCAGGGATGATGAAACATCCCTGCATGTATTATGCCAGTGCCCGGCATCAGCTAGGCTCAGGCAATAGACCCTCGGGGCCCATTTTATGGAAACAGAGGAAATTGCAACGCCATCAGTGGTCGACATACTGGGCTTCGTCAAGAGGTCTTGATTCGAATGCTGAGAGTGAATAAATGAGGGTGTGGCACAATAGGCTTCATAGCTTGAGCGCCAGGGGAGCTCCTCATGGGCTTCCCACCCGCATTAAAACTAACTACCTAACTAAGAAGTATAATAATAAAAAAACAATTTTTGTCCGACCCCCCTTGAAAACGCGCTATTGCATGCACGTGAGGCAGGCGTAATGTGGCCGCTTACAGCCCAGTGGCGTTCGCTCATGCGCACTCCGCCGCCGGGCCAACATGAAACTTTACGCCCGCTACCTAACACTTTACGCCCGCTAAATAACACTTTACGACCGCTACATAAAACTTTACGCCCGATTCACATACACTGCACCACGCAAGTGAGAATATAAAGGAAATGATCTTTATCTTTAAAAAAATTGTATCGCTGCACCCCACAGTCTCCCTTCTGCAAGGTACGCTATTTCTTTCTTTCACTTATAATCTAAAATTGTCAAGTACACCAAGCTTGTTTTCAAGAAGGGTAGGACAAAAAGTATGGTGTATATCAAGGGCGTACGGCTATTTTGCCTCGTGCGACTGCCGACCTCGCTTCGCTCGGGCCTTCTTTACGCCCTCGATACACAATATACTATTTCAACAGAATAGTTTAATTTTTAAAATAAGTGGATTTATTTTTAACCAAAAAGATCCATTTTCAACCAAGAAGATCAATTTTCTGAATAAAAAACTAATTTGTAACGATAAAAGAATGAATTTTCAACAACGTAGTTACGCTTTCAACCAAAGAGATGAATTGGTAACTAAAATTATGAATCTTTAATCAAAAAATTAAATTTTTAGTGGAGTTGGTTGGCTTCTAGACCGGCCATGATGGGGCTTCAAACTTTTTTTTTTGCTGCTAGCATTCTGGTTTCTCGATAGTCGATTAAGAAGCTTCAAATTTTTGTTTTTGTAGCTGCTGCCATTTTTTTGTTGAACGTCGATGATGAAGCCTTGAATTTGGCTTTTGTATCTAGCTGACATTCTAGTTTCTCGAACGTCGATGAAGGAGCTTCGAATTTTTCTTGTTGTCTGCTGACTTTCTGGCTTCTCAAATGTTTATGAACGGACTTGTAATTTGGTTTCCGAATCTCGTTCATCGGACAGAAATGAATTTTGAAAATAAGAATGTTGTACAAAATAATTTAAGAAGGTTTTGAATTCAGACTCAACTGAATATAAAAGTACTATACTAAGCTAACTAAAAAAAAAAGTTATGATCCGAAGAAAAAGTTAGGAATGATTGGGCCATACATCAGACATATTTTTGTCAATCACTCATATACTGATTTTCCCATAATCTCTCGTGTGGCTAGACCACAAAATATTAGTGAGCATACACAAGGTTAATGCATGGGGGGGCTATTATGACTTGCAAGGGGAATATCTGCGAGAGCCGAAAGTGGCTAAGAAACGATTGTCCATAATCCAGTCATTTTTTAAATATGGTTCTTATTGTAAAATGAATCTTGAGCGTAAGAATATCACTTGCTTGAAATCTTTAGCTTTTATTGAGTATAGATCTCTAGAGAATCATACTTCTCGAACATTGTTTTTTGAAAATTACATATCATTTTACAAACTAAGGCTTCTAGAAAGTATAAATAAATATTTAATATTGAATTACACAAACTAATCCTAAATCCTAGAGTTTTCTTATTAATTAAGTTTAACGAGAAAATAGTTGGGGCTAGTTTTCATGTCCCACCAGTATGGGATCGAATTTGTATTGTTGGTTATAATTTACTGAAAAGAACACAGTTCACGCAAGTTAAATGAAGTTCTCAACTATAATCAACATAATTAAGTTAAGTTTGAAACGCAACATTACTCTCACTGAAAATTGAAATAATTTTGGATAAAAGATACATCTCGTATGTAAAATAAGCAAAATCCTATGATTATCAAACTAAAATAATAGAAAGTAGAGCTAAAGATAGATTTCTGCGTAAAGTTATACTGTTACAACATGTTCAACTCTATAATGGAACATGATTGGGTTAAATGAACCTACTGCAGTGTAATTGACTTCTTCTGGTGTTAATGGAGTAACCTTGCCGCTTTCCATGTTTATTTTCAAACGCCTCATTGCGGAATTAATACTTGTATAGATTCCAGCAAGAACTTTATAAGTCTCCAATATTGCATAGACATCACCATCGGACGACGATAGTACGATTTGTTCTTGAGTTGGCATAGGCTTATATTTATTCTTTGCTGTTCTGATTTTAATTCGTCTATCGGGAGGAAAAGTGTATCTTCGAAGTTCAAATGTTCGGTGCAGATTCACATAAGGAGTAAGCCGAATAAATGCAAGTTGTTCAATTCCACATCCACGACCGTCAGGAGAAGGAAGCTTCGTAGGAGTAACAATAAGTCTGGAAATAGGAGGACGCCTTGGAAGAGGATGTCCAGGAGGAGGAGTCCTGGACCTGGCTCGAAGAGGTGGCTCAGCCGGAGATAGAGAACTTTCAGGGGAATGATTTCTTTCAGAAAATGAATTAGAAGGTCCGAGATGAGGAACATGATGAATACGGTCGCTAGTAGGAAGAAATTCTAACGGTGTACTTAAATCTGCAAACAGAAAGAGAGGATTACTTTTTATTAAGGTTGGTATTTTATGCAAAAAAAAATCGATGATCCTAAAAAATTCGATTCTAACTGTTCAAGAGCCCTCTATAAATAGATCATCTTGTAGAACCCCCCCTTGTCCCGTATTGCAATACAATTTACAATTTACAAATAATTTCCATTATCAAGCAATGACGTTCAAGCACGCTTTGTTGGTGGAGGTGACGTGGCCCATTTACAAGTTTGAACATATTGCTATCTTATTATTTGAATCAAATTAAAACTGTCACAAAATCACTTTCTTTTATAAAATTCTTTATTTGCTACGATTTCCTTATTTATAACGTATTCTCATTTGATGCCTCTAACTTGATAAACGAGATTTCACTAATTTATATTCAGAGACTCATATACGCTTCTTACACAATTTATGTCTGCCATACTGAGAAAACAAAACTGATGGCGATTCGCAATTGAAATAATTATAAATGAGGTTAAAAAATTATGTCAATCTCCACAATAAAAATTAAATGAAGTTCAATCAAAAAAGAAATTCAAAATACAGATATTATTATGTTTACCAATGGGATTAGGGAAAATCGCAAAGATGAAACACAAACTACCAATAAGGATCCTCATGTTTTGTTCCATAAAGAAATTCACTCACGAATAATTTCGATAAGAGTCAATCTAATGAATATTGTTAATAATCTTTCAGTTTATAAAACCATAGGTGCTATCTGATGCGAGCTTCTAAATTATTTGTATTTAATAAAGCTATCCCCTCTTAATGGTATTCTCAAAATTGCCTAACTGATTTATCACATTATTATGTACAATATAGAGTGATAAAAATAAATTACTACGCAATTGTAAGATGAGTATTCGTTGAAAAATATTATAGCGTTTTATCTTTCGTCTTTTATAATCAATCGTATTTTTAGAATTCTTTCGTATTTTTTTCATCTTTGAATTGAAAAATCAGGGAATGTTCAACATGAAAAATAACTATATTAAATTATTTTCAATTCATTTTAGATTCTTTGAATGTTGACTCTAATTTGTTGACTTCCATCTAATTCTTTATTATTTTGTATTTATTCCATTAGCAAATAATTTACTTCATGACAAGTGGCCAGGAGATGATACGAATCCTCTTTTTCACCGAAATCGCATAACGGACAGATTTTCGATGGCTTAAACAAAAATCTAAACCCACCGATACGAATTTAACCTCGAATTAAACCCAGGACCCTGAGTTAGCAATTGTTCTTGCGACATGAAAATGAAGACAGAAGAATAAATTAAGATTTAATTCCTGCTACTAAGCAAAAGTGTGAAGACACCAGTAGACTGGCAGATTCTAGTAATCTACCACAATCTGAACACTTTAAGTGTACTAAAAACTTAACCAAGATAGTCTTTTTATTCTTTTTTTAGGCTATTGCCCTAAGTTCTGGATATTGTTGGCCAGAGTTACACATGCAGAAAAACTTCTTTAATTACAAAACACAATTATATTGAACATGATACGAGGACTTAGCTGCTAAGGAATATAACTTCCTTAAGCAGCGAGCAAGATATCTTTAGTTCATTTCTAAGAGCCAACTTAGCGCTAGCTTCAAATTATTACAAGCAAATTGAAATCTATCAGTTTCGAGTCGTGAAGCGTGATGAAGTATATACAGCGGAAGGTTTCAAACTCTTTTGAAGAAACTCGATTGAAGCTTTTTGATCATAACAGTATATCTTAAACGCCAGACTGCGATAGTATGATACAATATGCTGAGCGCGAGATTCCTAAAAAGCGTGATTTTAGTGTACGACGCATCAGATTTTGCAGAATAAATAATCCTTATAACTGTGCCCATAGAAAAATGCATAGCCTTTTTAGATGAAAAGACCCGAAATTGAAAAAATGGACCCTATGAAGAAATACACCTTACATACTTAAAACTGAAGCGCAGAGAAAAAGAAACTATAACTATGTGGATGACCTCTCTTGCAGCTGCATTGGAGAGTGCAGCACATTTTCTGGCTGCATAGAGTGCAGCCAGGAGAAGTCATCCTAAGATTTCAATGGGTTCGGACGAAGTCTTTTTAACTTAGCTTGTCACAGCTGTTAGCGAGCTACAAATTTGGGCAGAAGCAAAGATCAAATTGATCGATAGTTAATACCTCCTGAAGCAAGTAAAGCTGTTAGCTTGGTTTTCAGAAGTATTTTTGTAACCAACGACAGCACTTACGAGGATAGCAGTCCAGAATCCAACTATGAAGACAGCACAATGAAAGATTATTGACGTGAAGGCGGGTAGTTAAGCAACTCAACTTGTAATAACTGCCGCACTATGGCTTTAAGAGGATCAGCAAAAGTATACTCTGGAAAACCAAAACCATACCCGAAGACTGGAAGATACGATAGACACATGATGTCCCCCTTCAAGTCTAGATATTATTCAGATTAACAACCAACATGCTAAAGGAGCGTATTCTTTCTTAAGCAGACCACACTAAAACTTGGGGTATAAAATTGTTGCAGATATATTGATCTAGGATTTCAACTTTATATGATTTGCCTCAGAGGATCAATAAAAATTAATGAGCACAACTTCAGGGCGTACTAGCATCAGTATGCAAAACAGAATGACAAGAGTGGGTTTGTTAAAGTAGACCGCGAAAGAAAGCGATTTTTTAAAATGTTATTCTGAACACAGAGATTTATTTACAGTTGAAAAATAATTATTAAAATGATAAAGTGATAGATGGCGTTGATAATAGTACGGGTGTTCAAAATACACCTTTAACGAGGAGGTTGTGTTCATAACAAAATTTTCAGACAACCTCATGCGTTTTCGAAACTCTCGTCATTTTAAGAAGTAAACTCGTTAGTTCAGGTGTTTCAAATACATCTTCCTCGGGGACGTTGTATTCGTAACAGACATTTAAAACACGCTGATCGGTTTTCAAAGGTCTCGTCATTCTAAGAAGTAAACCCGGTAGTCGATGTGTTTAAAATACATCTTCCTAGAGGAATTTGTGTCCATAACTAAAATTTCGGACAAACACATGGTTTTTCGGAGGTCTCTTCGTTTTAAGAAATAAACTCGGTAGTCCAAGTGTTTAAAATACATCTTCCTCAGGGAAGTTGTGTTCGTAATAAAAGTTTGAAACACCCTGATCGTTTTTCGAAGGTGTTGTCACTCTAAGAATTAATCCTTGTAGTCCAGGTGTTCAAAGTACATCCTTCTCGAGAGGTGACATTTAAAATCATTGAAATAATATATATATAATTTTCTTTCATTTTGGATAATAGAGTGACATCGCCAATTGTAACGACGTTGCACTGTATTCAACTATACAGGACACATTTTGGGTTAAATTTATATTTTACGTGTAAAATTAACAACATTCAATGATCATTGAACACAAATAATAGTTTGTAAAGCCAAAGATAGATTCCCTGTTAAAGTGATAATGTTACAACATAGTTTACTCTATATTGCGACCGGATTGGGCGAGAGGCACCTACTGGAGTTTCAAGGATTTCTCCTCGTGTCAATGGGGTAGCCGTCACTCTTTCCATGTTTATTTTCAAACGTCTCATTGCGGAATTAATACTTGTATAGATTCCAGCAAGAACTTTATAAGTCTGTAATATTGCATAAACATCACCATCGGATGATGATAATACAATTTGTTCTTGGGTTGGCATTGGTCCATATTTATTATTTCCCGTTTTGATTTTTAATGATTTATCGGCTGGAAAAGTGTATCTGCGAAGTTCGAATATACGACGCGGATTCGCAAAAGGAGTAAGCCGAATAAATTCAAGTTGTTCCACTCCACTTCCGAATCCGTCAGGAGAAGGAAGTCTTGTAGGGGGAACCATGGACCTTGATATATGAAAACGCCTTGAAGGAGGATGCCCGGCAGAAGGACACCTGGACCTGGTTTGAAGAGGCTGCTCGTCCTGAGGAAGAGAACTTGCAGGAGATCGATTTTTTTCAGAAGAAGAAGAAGAAGAAGGTCCGCGACGAGTAACACCAAGACTACGGTCGCCATGAGGAAAAAACTGAAACGGTGTACTTAAATCTGCAATCAGAAAGAGGGGATTACTTTTTATTAATGTTGGCATTTCATGCACAAAAAGTCGATGATCCTTCAAGTGAAGTTAGATTCTAACTGTTTAAGAGCCCCCTTCAAAGAGATCATTTTGTTGTACCCCCGATTATCTTGTATTATACGGCAATTTACAAAAGCATATGTGAAAGCAAATTTGGCCCCTCACTCCTGCAAGCACGTCCCCACACAGAAAAAACAGAAGTTGGAAGATAGCTTAGAGCCTCTTGAGTACGAGAGTCGAAAGTAAAAACATCCTTTTTGATAATAGTATTAAGTCTTTTCAAAAATGTTTAGACTATCAGAGTCAGATTTGAGGCCTGTCAGATATAATAACAGCGCCCCAAAAATTAAAATCGAAAAGAAAATATTTTTATTGCAATAATTTTGAATACAAAATAAATAAACTGCGATCAAGAAAGAAATTTAAAGTAGAGATATTATTATATTCACCAATAGGATTAGGGAAAATCGCAAAGATGAAACACAAACTACCAATCAGGGTCCTCATATTTTGTTCAATAAAAGAATCCACTCACAGAGAATTTCGATAAGACTCTATCCAATGAATATTTTTGACAGTGTTTCAGTTTATATAACCGTAGTTGTTATCCAATACGTGTTTCTAAATTATTCATATTTCTTAACGATTGTAAATTACTAAGCAACAGAAAGATCAGTATTTGTTGAATTACATGATATCATTTTACCTTTTCTGTTTCATATAAAATGACTCAGCTCTTACTATTTATATTTTAACTTCAAATCCTCCCTTGATTTTCAAAGTTATTTCATTTTTTTTGTATTCCTATACATTTTTACTATACTATTTTAAATTCTTTAGTATATTTTGAATTTTCTTGCTTTTTTATTTCGTGCCTTATCGCTTCTGTATCTATTTTTGAGCCAAATACAACTGAGAAGTGATCCGATGCATTAATTTTGCACAAAACCATGGACATCCCAAGAACTTCCTTGGAACGTTCCTAGGACGTCCAATTTCAGTTCAATCAACGTCTCTAAGACTTCCAATGTTCTAAAGATGTCCTAAAGACGTCCTAGAGACATGGGACGTTCTCGGGACATCTATCGTACTGGCATTAGACGTCTTAAGAGCATCTCTAGGATGTCAAAAAGACGTGTTCCAGAAGATGTCTTAGGAATTTCCCGAAGACGACTTTAAGACATCCTTAATTTTTCTTCCCACTGGGTTACACATGCAGAAAAACTTTTTCAATTACAAAACTCAATTACATTTACCATGAATTGAAGGCTCAGCCGCTGAGGAATATAATTTCATTAAGTAAAATGCGAGATATCTTTGGTTTCTTATTTTCAACAGCCAACTTAGTGCTAGCTTCAAAATATCATAAGCAAATTGAAATCTATTGGTTTCGAGTCGTAAAGCGTGATTGAGTATATACAGCGGATCGTTTCAATCCCTTTTTCAGAAGCTCGATTGAAGTTTCTCGATCATTACAGTAAATCTTAAACGCCAGACTGCGATAGTATAATACAATATACTGAGCGAAAATCTCAGAAAAGAGTGATTTTAGTGCACCAAGCATCATATTTTCCAAAATAAAGAATTCTTTGAACTGTACTTACAGCAGTATTGGTAGCATGTTTAAATTAAAAGATATGAACTTGAAGAAATGGACACTAAGAAGAAATACTCCTCAAATGCTGCAAACCGAACCACAAAGAAAAGTAAAATATAACTATGTGGACGACCTCTATTGAAGCGGCATTGGAAAATTTAATGCATGTGGTGCAACCAGGAGAATTCATCCTGAGATTTGAATTTTTTCGGACGAAGTGTTTTGAACATGGCTTGTTATAGCTGTTAACGAACTACAAAATTGGGCAGGAGCGCAAGTCACATTGAACGATCGGCAATACCTCCTAAAGCAAGTAAAGCTAATAGCTTGGTTTTCACGAGTATTTTTGTAACCAGCGACATAACTTCCGAGGATAGCAGTCCAGAATCCGACTTTTGAAACATAGCAATGGAAGGTTAGCGACGTCAAAGTAGTTAAGCAACTCAACTTGTAATAACTGCCGCACTATACTTTGAAAAGTATCAGCATAAATATGCTCAGATGTACCAAAACCATACCCGAAGATAAAGATTAGGAGCTATCTTCGTACGAAGTGGAGGAGATGACTGGGAAATACTGGAAGATATGTCAACCCCAGAGAAAAAGAAACTATAACTTCGTGGACGACCTCTACTAAAGCGTTCTAAACTTGGCTCGATCGATCTGTCAACGAACCACAAACTTGGGAGGGAGCGAAGATCAAACTGATCTATGGCTAATACCTCCTAAAGCAGGTAAAGCTATTAGCTTGATTTCCTAGAGTATTTTCATAACCAACGACGTAACTTACGAGGATAGCAGTCCAAAACCCGACTTTCAAAACATCAGAATGGAAGGTTATCGACGTCCAGGTGGGTAGTTAAGCAACGCAACTTGTAATAACTGCCGCACTATGGGTTGAACAGGATCAGCATAAATATACTCCATTTCCCAAAACCATACCCGAAGGCGAAGATTAGGAGTTATTTTTAGAGGAAGTGGAGGAGACGACTGGAAGATACTGGAAGATAGCTCAACCCGAAAGAAAAAGAAACTATAACTTCGTGGTGCTAGCAAGCCGAAAGGTCACCGCAACTAACTTCTGAATATTGGCACATCTTGTCCATATTTGCGTGACACATATCAAGAATGCTCTCCTCTGAAGCATGAAGACCGATTACCATAGATGATGCACTCAATATATTTTATAGCCTTTACAAAATCCCGGATCAGTGCTCTATCGCGGAATCGCCCGGAATCAAACCTGAAGTGAAATTGATGAATCTAACGATTTCTGCTACGAAATCTTTCAGAACCCTGATTTTCCTTGACAAATGAGCAAGTTTTGTTCATGCGCAGTTTAGTGCTTTCTACCAACGCGCCTTTCGTAATTTCGCCCAAAGCTCTATGTTTTCCGACACCGTCCACCCGATTAGTGCCCCAAAAAATAGACTAGGGTACCAGACCTATGAAAGTAAAAAACGAAGTGAAATCCTGCTCTAGTCGGATCACCTTTGAACCCTGCTCGAGCCTGCGTTCACTTCATTGCATGATTTCTTCACTCGTTTCTATATGACAATTAAAATACAACAATTGGAAAATTTTGGAGAAAGTCCAAAAGAGCGGTCAGAAAACTTTCGAAGAAACAATCAGTTTTGAAATCTGTAAACTAAATCTGTCTGAAATTCGTAAGAAATTAATGATCTTACTCTGCTTATATGTACATGCTAATGACTCTTATCTTTATTATCAGACTAAAAGAGATAGAGGTGAAATCCCTTCATAATTACTTTTATTTAAATCTTACTTTAGCAAATTTCATTTCTCTCTGCGGGTTTGAAATTTTGTCAAAAATTTTTCCAGATGCTTTACAAATTCTAAAGTTCTGATATCATCTCAAAATGCGTTATTAATAAGCTTTATTTTCTCAGTGCATGCAGAATTCAAAAAATAATTTTAATTCTTGAAATAAAAACATTGTCATTGTGTAAAAAATAATCTCATCTCGATAAATCAAAAAAGGGCTGCGGCTAGTCGTCCATCTTTTCAAGATTATTTTGAAAATTAATGATGACATATAATTATTATAAATCAAGATTCTTGTCGAATAAAATTGAAGCGGGATTTTGCAGAAAGTTTTTAATTTCTGTCTTTTCACACTTATTAAATTCTTTGTCTTCTTTCACGTTAAGGTCACATTGAGGAGAATAAACAGAGATTTCGCAATTAAAAAGAAGTGCTGCTTATGATTACTCAATGTTTGAAGATGTCGAATTATATGAAGAATATAATTCTTCTTCAGATTTCAAATATTTTTAAACGTGTTGGCAGTGAAATTAAGTTTATATACGTCAAAATAAATTATGGCTAATAGATTAATAATTTTCGGAAGCAAATTTAATGTGGGAATTGTTTTAGATCGATACAATAAATCTTTAAATGATCCTAAAAAATGTATTCAGTAAATATCATATTTTGACAACATTATGAATTTTATATCAGGGCATCTCGAATTTGATTTTAGCGAAAATATGGTAACTTAAAAAAATAACATTAACCTTATTGCTGCATATAATTGATTATATAAGAAATTATAAATTATAAGTAGGACTGTTTTTTGATACAAGTGCGGGTAATATTATAATTATTTTACTTTGAGAATTTTAGATAATTTTATTACACAATTAGCGTCATCAATCGTTCGTTTCATTTGCGAATTTTATTTGTTTTTCTGGATTACATAAATATAATGTTCTTAAAATTCTCGAGAAATTTCGAAAAAATGTTGGTATATTTTAGATATGTCAAATGAAGATATCAACAAAAAAGTTCAGTTCCAATCAAATGGTTAAATTTTACTGCAAAGAAGATAAATTCTTTTAAAAAATATCACGCATACTTGATATTTTCACTAGAAAAAACTTTAATTTGAATCTAAAAGCAATTGAACTTATCTACAACAGATTAATTTTGAATCAGTTGCACGTTTAATCAAAAAGAGTTAAAATTCAAATAATGAATTTCGAGGATAATAGAATATTATTTGATGTTGGAATTAATATTACAATTTGGAAAACTTACTGCAACAATGCTCAATAAAATTTGCAGTTTACAACAATGGCATCAGACGAGTAGGGAGAAAAGAACCATGTTTCTCAATGGATTCTGAAACCTAATTACCAATTTCCAAGGATGGATTGGGCAGCGTTACTTCTCTGAAGCAGGATATTTAAAGATATATCAGCCCTTTAGAAGAAAATTAATTGTTTCAGAATAGGTAGATCAATATGATAAAAATGTTCTTTTTTAAGTGGTTGAGGATGCACTTTATTACACGTTTAAGTAAGGATTTTCCCTCATTTTGGATAATAGGGCGACAACGAAACTCGTAACGATATTACACCTTATTCAACTATAAATACCTCGCTATGCGAGTAAATTTTTGGTATTCGATATTTGGAATAGAAGGAGAATCCATTTTTGTTACATCTTATGCCAAGTTTCAGACTTGATCTACATAGAATTTTCTCTTAACGACCTCAACCTTCCTTCCTCCAATCAGAAAGACCTTTTTGTGCAAGAAAATTTAACTAATTTTAAGAATCTAATTCAAGGTATTATTTCCTGAAAAAGATCCATCAAAAGGGATTTAGTTACAATATGGAACCATCAAAAATACGCTATCCGTCCTGATTCTTAGAGTTTCATTATTTGACAAAAAAAAAGTCGGGGCTGGATTTCATTTCATAATAGTATTGCATAAAATTTGTATTTTTGATTATAATTCACTAGATATGTCCCATTTTTGGTTAAATTCACATGTTACATGTAACATTACCAAAATTCAATGACCATCAAACACAAATAATATTTTGTAGATCAAAAGATGGATCCCCTGCTACAGTGATAATGTTACTACATATTTTACGTCATAACACGAACAGATTGGGCGAGAGACACCTACTGGAGTTTCAAGAATTTCTGCTCGTGTCAATGGGGTAACCGTGCCGCTTTCCATGTTTATTCTCGAACGTCTCATGTTGGAATTAATATTTGCATAGATTCCAGCAAGAAGATTGTAATCCTCTAATACTGCGCAGACATCACCGTCGGATGTTGATAATACAATTTGTTCTTGGGTTGCTATTAGCCCATATTTATGATCTGCCATTTTGAATTTTAATCGTTTATTGGCAGGAAAAGTGTATCTTCGAAGTTCGAATATACGTCTTTGATTTGCGAAGAGAGTAAGCCGAATAAATGTAAGTTGTTCCATTCCACTTCCACATCCGTCCGGAGAAGGAAGCCTTGTAGGGGGAACCATGGACCCGGATATATGAAAACGCCTTGAAGGAGGCTGCCTGGCGGAAGGAGACCTGGACCTGGCTCGAAGAGGCTGCTCGTCCTGAGGAAGAGAACTTGCAGGAGATCGATTTTTTTCAGAAGAAGAAGAGGAAGGTCCGCGACGAGTAACACGAAGAATACGTTCGCCATGAGGAAAAAATTCAAACGGTGTACTTAAATCTGCAACCAGAAAGAGGGGATTACTTTTAGTCAATGTTGGTATTTCATGCAAAAGAAATCGGTGATCCTTTAAGTGAAGTTCGATTCTAACTGTTCAAGAGACACCTTTAAAGAGATCATTTTGTAGTACCCTCGCTTATCTCGTATTATACCACAATTGACAAAGCATATATGAGACCAAATTTGGCCCCTCAATCCTGCAAACACGTCCACACACAGAAAAAACAGAAGTGAATTTTTGTTGCGGTTAATTTTCAAGTGGATAAATTTAAATTTTTTCGCATCGAAACAAAACAAGATTTGATAGAGTTGACCTGGTAATCATTTCCCATGTGCTGGGTAAATCTTAACATGACAAGTAGTAGTTTGAAATTTATAGATGTTCGCTACATCCTTGAATCTTTTGCGTCTTTTGGATAAGATACATTTTCTCCAAAGATGTTGCTTTTAGACAATTAGAATTCTTTATTTTTGTTAGGTAGAAATAAAATTCTATATGCATCCATATAAATGACACACGTCTGTATAATGTGTATTGGAGCTGAAAGAACTTTCAGAATATAGGTCTGGTATGATGGTCGTAACTGTTAGCGCCAGTTGCTTCTTTTTTCTTTGTTCAAAAGCTCACACAAAATTTTGGTCTGCAAGAAAATCAATGATTTAAGGTGGACAGAGCAATGTCAGTTAAACAAGTGACTAGATGAAGAATCTGTTGCGTCACATATGGATCTAGAAATGATAGAACCTTATCGGGTATAAGAAGGAAAATAGAAACATTTATTAATTTTACACATTAGAATCTCTTAAAGCTTGTGAAACGTTTACGATAAGATTGCACCTCGTTGTATCTGGCTAGTTTATGGCCTGTTGGATGTGTGGATCCTAAGCAGGCCCTTATTTTCTATTATTTGAATCTGGGTAAAGAAATGGTCAAAGCCATTACAATACAAATCGCCCTCTTCATAAAAGCAGTATAATTTTCTGTAACATATTTCTTCCTAATAACTTGAAGAGAATTATTAAGATAAAAGACAACCTTGTCATATTTATACAGGATAGAACCTGTCAGATAGACAAAGTGTGTCTTATCTATATTGGACAGGAATCGTCACTTCGCAAATTACGTGCCTAATTTAACCGTAAGCGCAAGTTCTTCCGAAAAGAAGTCGTGCTTTTTATCTTGATACGGCTCACCACCTCCATAATTGACAAAATAAGACGATTCAATGAATTTTTATTATCGAGTCTCGAAACGTGGCACCGTACATGAGCACAAAACGAAATAATCCCAGTGGGCAAAAAAAGTAAGAATGTCCTAGAGACGTCTTCAGGACAACCCTGAAACGTCTTTTTGAACATGTTTTCTGGTCATCCTAGGATGCTCTTAAGATGTCTAATGTCAGTACGAAAGATGTCGCGAGAACGTCCTATAGATAATACGCTACCTCGAAAAAAATCATTCAAATTTAATTATTGATTGAGAAGTTAGAGCGTTTAAAGAAAAGTCGTAGCTTGAAATTCAAAATCCTGTTACTCCCTGAGTTTTTAGAATTTAGGAAAACCATTGTAACCATAAACTTCACTCAGCCAAAACTAAAGTTTCACCAAGTTTTGCTAAAATCTCAAAATCGCCCTACAACTACAGAATGCAGAAAATTAATTAACCCACCATTGACTTTCTCTTACTCAAAGGAAAAAATTGAACGTGTAATGTGTTAGAAAATTTAACTTTGAACTTTTGAGTCCTGTATAATTCGTTATTGAGTGTTTTAAAAATTTCACAGCAATACTGTTCGTATGAAATTATTGAAAATTAAGAGAAAAACAAGAATCCAACGATCAAGTTTTCACAACACACTCTTACATGTCTTCATTAAAAAAGAAAACGAAAAATAAAAAAGGAAGAAGATGGCAACTTCCAAATTGTCTTCTGTCTTTTTTCACTCGTCTCTTTCTCATTTGCATTGTTTTTAATCCTAATCAAATAACAGTTTTCACAATCTTTCAACTTTTTTCTGTCCATTCAAAAGGATTTCATTCAGTTTTTTTGGTTTATATTTCAATGGAAACGTGGGAGAGTTTGTTGTACAAATTTGATCGTTTGATTTATTTTTTATTGGATTCTCAAGAAATTTGCAGTTAATTTTCAATTAAGAGCGTCAAAGAGGAATTTGAATTTCGAATTATTCTGAATTTAATTTCTCAAATTTTAGTAATATTTTATCATTTTACTTATTATGTGAAATTACAAATATTTACTGATTCTTCAGATATTTCGTTCTCGAGCAACGATCTTTGAATACGTTTTGTTGGTGACGGTGACGTGGCCTATTTACAGGTGTCACCATATTGCTATCTTACAATTTCAATCAAATTAAAAATGTTACAAAATTGCTTTCTTTTATAGAACATTTTATTCGCTACGATTTCCTTATTTATAACGTACTTTTATTTCATATCTCTAATTTAATAAGCAAGGTTGTACTAATTTATATTTAGAAAGTCACGTACGTTGCTTGTACAATCTCTGTCTGCCATACGGAAAAACAAAACTGATGGAAAGTTGCAATACAAATAAATATCAATGAAGCTGAAAAATTATGTCAAACTGCTCCCAAAAAATTAAAGTCGAAAAGCAAATATTTTTATGGGAATAATTTTGAATACAAAATAAATAAACTGCGATCAGAAAAGAAATTTGAAGTACAGATATTATGATATTCACCAATAGGATTAGGGAAAATCGCAAAGATGAAACACAAAGTACGAATCAGGGTCCTCATATTTTGTTTAATAAAAGAATCCACTTGGAGAGAATTTTGGTAAGAGTCCGTTCAATGAATATTTTTGACAATCTTTCAGTTTATATAACCATAGTCGTTATCTAATACATGTTACTGAATTATTTGTATTTCTTAACGCTGTTTCTCCCCAATTGTAGTCTTAAAATTGCATTAATTTTTTATAACATCATTATTTACAATATAGAGTGAGGAACGTAAATTACTAAGCAACAGAAAGATCAGTATTTGTTGAAATACATGATCCCATTTTACCTTTTGTCTTTCATATGAAATTACTCAGCTTTAACTATCTATATTTTAACTTCAAATCATCTCTCGATTCTCAAAGTTATTTCATTTATTTTTTGTATTCCTCTACCTTTGTACTATACTATTTTACACCCTTTCGTATGTTTTAAATTTTCTTGCTTTTTTATTTTGCACAAAACCATGGACATCCCAAGAACGTCCTTGGGACGTTCCTAGGACGCCCAATTTTAGTCCAATCAACGTCTCTAAGACGTCCAATGTCCTGAAGATGTCCTAAAGACGTCTTAAAGACATGGTGCGTTCTCGAGACATCTTTTGTACTGATATCAGACGTCTGAAGAGCATCCCTAAGATGTCCAAAAGACATGTTCTAAAAGATCTCTTAGGAATGTCCCGAAGGCAACTCTAAGACAACTTAATTTTTCTGTCCACTAGGTTACACATGCAGAGAAATTCTTTCAATTACAAAATCCAATTACATTTACCATGACTCGAAGGCTCAGCTGCTAAGGAATATAATTTCATTAAGTAAAGTGCTGGATATCTTTGGTTCCTTATTCCCAATTGTGACGTTGCAATTTTATTGCAGGTCACAAGCAATTAATTTTCAGAGATTGAATAATTTTTTATAATTTGATTTAGTTGATTCTAAAACATAAAGACTTTATCATAGTTCCTGAAGCTGCAAGCTGCATGGTTTTCCAAGACTTGATGTTTACCAAATTTAGTTCCTTTATTATTAAGAATTGATTTTGCCTGTTTTTCCTTTTTATTTATGTATTTCCCGAGTAATCCGGCTATCCTGAAGAGGGCTCATCCATCCTGACCTAACGAGAAACTTCAAGAAGCATTTGGGACGCCTTTTGTCGATTGGAGTTACTCAAATCCTTTGAAATTTCCCGCCAAGCCTACTGCTGTGTGCCAACCTGTTCCTATCCTTCTAGTCGTATCCCAAAACCTATGGAATATTTTTGGAATGCTGTTGGGAATATTCCTGCCGATTATTTGTGACACCTCCTTCAACTTATCTACCTTGGAGTGGAATTCAGAAGTTCCAATTTGAGAAGGTTTATTGTCGATCCCCGGCAATGCGAGTGGGACCTCTTTAGCTAAGGCCCGCGTCATCAGTGTCAACGTTCTCGGCGCTAGGGACTTTAAATTGGATGTTTCTATAAAGTCCTAGTAGCCGGCTTGGTTGTGCAGATAATTCTGAGAGGTTGTCTTGGACAATAATTCAACATCCTATGGACGAAATTGATTGGTTATGATCATCAAATTCAGAAGAGAATATTTTGTTTGGACACAGAATCCCGAACATCTACGTCTAGTCACATCCTTGAGGGTCATTTTCTTCTGTTTAAAACACTCCCTAGTAACGCCAATCAAATCTCCCTATTTCAACCAATCAGGATCAAGTCGATTGCCAAAGAAGAAAGCACTGCTGGGAAACACCTTCATCTTTCGTCAAGCAGCTTGCGGAACAAAATCGTTGTATTTTCGCAAAAGTTAATTTTCGAGTGTTTCTGAGTATTTTTGTATTACGTGACTTTTCTGTGCAAATAAGGACTTTTGAGATTGTTATAGAGTGCTGTCCCGGATTATATTGAAAGGTATAGTTCATTTTGTGTCAAGCTCTGAGAGGAAGATTTTCATTTAAATTTTGTGTGTAGACCCCTTTCTTTTTTTTGAGAATTTTAATTTGTTTAATTTGGTCACACAAGAATTGGGAAACTTTCGTTGACTGAATTTATTCATTTCTTGTACATTGTGTTATATTCTTGTCCAATTATTTATTTATTGTGCTGTTTCCCCTTTTGTTGTTGACCCATTCCCTGATTTATTTGCTTATATTCTTTGATTGTATTATGCTTAAAATGTGTTTTACCCAATATATATATTCGTACCCCTGATTCTTGATGACCCTCCCGACAGGCAATGGCTTAATAACCCTAATTTGCTCAAGTTTGTATTTGGTCTTGGAAAACCAGACGAAAGATCATATTTCGTTTTAGAAAATAATCAATCCCTCCATTTTGTGAAAATTTTGTCTTCCCCTTGAGTCAGTTGTTTCTTCGAATTTCGTTTTGGAAAATTAAGCAATCCCTTCATTTTGTGAAAATTTTGTCTTCTCCTTGAGTCAATTGTTTCTTCGAATTTCGTTTTAGGAAATTGAGCAATCCCTCCATTTTGTGAAAATTTTGTCTTCCCCTTGAATTAATTGTTTCTCCCTTTCATTGATTTCTCGAATAACAAAAATTGTAAATGAAAATAATTCTGTCTTAATCAAATTAAACATTGTTTAATCCAAGTATCGTTAAATTATTTATAAATTTATATTGAATTAATTTAATTCTTGTATCAAATTATAAGAACTATCCCCTCTACCATTTTCCAGAGACGGGGCTGAGCTAGCCACCTTTCTTATTCGGTTCACTAATTTTGACTTTGAACATTTATTTTAAATTTTGATTTATTTTTCTTTAAATATTATTCGAAATTTTGTTTGTTTATGTTTTTGAATGATCCATACAGATCTGGCGCCCGCGGTTAATAAAAGAATAGATTTAACTTACAATTTTAGGCTAGGAACCGAAAGTTATAACGAAAGGAAAATTGTCGTTATAGAATAGCCAACTTAGCGCTAGCTTTGAAATATCATAAGCAATTTGTAATCTACTGGTTTCGAGTCGTAAAGCGTGATTAGGTGTATAGAGCGCGAGGTTTCAAACCAAGCATAGGATTTTGCTTAATAAAGAATTCTTAGAACTGTTCCCAGTGCGAAATTGGTAGCCTCTTTAAAGGAAAACCTCGAATTTGTACAAATGGAACCTGCGAAGGGACACCCCACAAATACTTGAAGCTCAACCCCAGAGAAAAAGAAACTATAAGTTCGTGGGCGACCTTTACTGGAGCGCTCTGAACTTGGTTCGTTTGATCTGTTAACGAACTACAAACTTGGACAGGAGCGAAGATCAAATTGATCGATGGCTAATGCCTCCTGACGCAAGTAAAGCTCTTAAATGGTAATAACTGCGGATCCGGGCAGGTAGAAAATCTCGAGGAGATCGACACCAAGCCGCAATATGGGTTCAAGATGATCACGAACAGATCCTCTGAAACACCAAAACCATACCCAAAGACAAAGATTAGGAGTTATTTTCGGAAGAAGTGGAAGAGACGAATTGAAGTCCGATAGACGCCGAGGGAGCGTCTTCTGCCTTAACAAATAACTTTTGGTTTAATACCAGAACATGGTCTTACAAGGCGAAAGTGAGAGGCATAAGTAGGAAGAGCGGATAAGTTCTTTATGACGGATCCGTTGAAAGACTTCAGGTAGTACGCTATGTTGGTGGTGTTATTATGCTGATTTTGTTACATTGTAAAATAATTTGTATGGATCTGAAATTATTAGGACGCACACCTTATTATTATTCAACTGCTCCTTCGATTAAAATGCCAAAAAGTGTAATTTCAAACATTGAAAGGAATTATTTGCTTGATTAGGAAAACTCTTGAAGCAAATTTTATTTTATTCTGGGATTCCCAAACGGCGTCATCATTATAGATTTGGGAGATTTGAAGAAATTCAAATAATCCGAATAGGCCCGATTTCAAAATGTGAAGAACTTCACGAGGAACTGTTTTTTAGATTCGCAAAGCGTCAGATTACTATTGTTCTCGTTCAAGAATTATATACTGCCCCAACTGTAAAACGCTTTCGTACCACTGAACCTAACGAACTCTAATCTTCCACAATTTGTTCATAAATGACATGGATTATTATACAGTGGTGACAATTCTTGGTAACATTTAATTTTTAAATGTGGAATTTAAAAAAAAACATTATTTAGATTTTCTGCAAACCTTAATCTCACATTCATAGGCTATAGCCATAAAACCGGAGATACTAAACATGTTAATTTTTCAAGGAAACTTAGAAAGTATGAAAAACTATTGAGAATTTTACATTGCATAATTTATCGTTGATTTTGACTTAAATCATTGTATGGTTTTTCAGTCGAGCACCTGGCTTATAGAAAAAGTTTTCATTTGCAATAACCTTACGAGCCCTAGAAGAAGCGTGTTCCTCTAGAGGACCGAAAAGCAGTTACGAATTCAAACGATTTCGCAATTAGGGAGAAGATGCTAGCGAGCCGAGAGGTAACCGCAACTACCTTCTGAATATTTGCACATCTTTTCCGTATTTGCGTGACACATATCAAGAGTGCTCTCCTCTGAAGCAGAAAAACTCATTACCATGGCTAATGCACTCAATGTATTTTACGAGGCACGCCCAGAAAGTAAGTGTACTCAATTTATGTAGGCTTCAAAAAAAATGTATTAAAACAAAAACATAGTTGGTTTCACTAGGACATATGTAAGTTATTTTCGACATAGTCACCATCCCTCTCGATGCAAGTTGTGAGCCGCGGGATCAATTTTTTGATGCCTGCCTCGAAGAAGTCTCCCGCCAGCTCTTTCGCTCACTTCTCCACCTCCCCCTTCACCTCCTCGTCCGTTGAAAACTTGTTTTCACCCATGTGCACCTTCAGGGAAGTAGTAGGGAAGTAGTACGGGGGGTGGTTCAAAACGTCCCATCCAAAAGAGTCCAGAAGTTGCTTCGTGGCGTTGGCCGTGTGAGGTCTGGCATTGCCGTGCAGCAGGCAGACTCCCTTCAGCAGCATGCCCCTCCTTTTATTCTGAATCGCCCTTTTTGATTGTTTCGTGTAACAAGGATCTAGAGATTTGCGGAGACATTGCAGAAAGTTCATCTAACGTCAATCTGCGATCGTCACGGACCGCAATCTCGATTTTTTCCACAAGTTCGTCAGTCACAATTGAAGGTCTTCCGCTCTTCTGATCGTCATGCACGGAAGTACGGCAATTTTTAAATTCGCGACACCACTTGTACACACTCGTACGATTCATAGATCCATTACCGTAAACAGTTTTCACCTCATTATAAATCTCAACTGGAGCTTTTCCCTTCACACCGAGGTAGCTAATGACGGCGCGAATTTCGCACTTGGCGGGAGATACGGTCGTCATTTTTCGCGAGAGATGCTACTGCTTCAAGAGTTTTCAACACACTAACCTCGGATTGGTCTCGTTTGGAAGAGGAGGGGTCAGGCTACGCGGCAGTGTTGCCAACATGTCGAAAAAGTATTCCCTACAGCTGCGAGAGTACCAGTACACTTACTTTCTGGACAGGGTTCACAAAGTCCCGGATCAGCGCTTTCTCGCGGATTGCAATATTGGCAGCCTACTTAAATAAAAAGATATGAACTTGAAGAAATGGAGCCTCAGAAAAAATACTCCTTAAATGCTGCAAACTCAACCGCAAAGATAAATAAAATATAACTATGTGGACGACCTCTGTTGAAGCGGCATTTAAGAAGTTAGTGCACGGGGTGCAACCAGGAGAAGTCATTCTAAGATTTGAATTTGTTAGTACGAATTGTTTTGAAGATGGTTCGTTATAGCTGTTAACGAACTACAAACTTGGACGGGAGCGCAAGTCAAATTGAACGATCGTTCATACCTCCTAGAGCAAGTAAAGCTATTAGCTTGGTTTTCACGAGTATTTTTGTAACCAACGACAGCACTCACGAGGATAGCAGTCCAGAATCCCACTTTGGAGACATCAGAATGGAATGTCATCAACGTCAAGGTGAGTAGTTAAGCAACTCAACTTGTAATAACTGCCGCACTGTGGGCTAAATAGGATCAGCATAAATATACTCTAATTTACCAAAACCATACCCGAAGGCAAAGACTGGGAGTTATTTGCGGAGAAAGTGGAAGAGACGACTGGAAGATACTGGAAGATAGCTGAAGCCCAGAGAAAAAGAAACTATACCTTCGTGGTGCTAGCTAGCCGAGAGGTGACCGTAACTACCTTCTGAATATTGGCACATCTTGTCCGTATTAGCGTGGCATATATCAAGAACGCTCTCCTCTGAAGCAGGAAGACTGATTACCATGGATAATGCATTCAATGTATTGTATAGGGTTCACAAAGTCCCGGATCAGTGCTGTATCGCGGAATCGCCCGGAATCAAACGCGAAGTGAAATTGATGAGTCTAACTATTTCTGCCACAAAAACTTTCAGAACCCTAATATCCCGTCAAAAAAGAGCAAGTTTTGTTCATGTGCAGTTCAATGCTTCCTACCACCGCACCTTCCGTAATATCGCACAAAGCTTTATGTTTTGCGGCACCGTCAACCCAAATACTGCAAAAGAAAATAAACCAGAGTGCCATACCTATGAAAGTTAAATACGAAGTGAAATCTTGCTCTAGTCGGACAACCTTTGAATCCTGCTCGAGCCTGCGTTCACTTGATTGCCTGATGTCCCTACTCTTCTCTATATGACAATTAAAACACAACAATTAGAAAATTTTGGATAAAGTCCGAAAGAGCGGTCAGAACAGTTTGGAAAAATCAATCAGTTTCGAAATCTGTAAACTAAATCTGTTAGAAATTCGTGAGAAATTAAGTTTCTTACTCTTGTTATACATGCTAATTACTCCCATCTTTCAACATCAGACTAAAAGGGATAAAGGTGAAATCTCTTCATGATTACTTTTATTTAAATCTTACTTTAGCAGAATTCATTTCTTTCTGCGGGTTTGAAATTTTGTACAAAACTTTTCCAGATGCTCTAAAAATTTTCAAAGGTCTGATATTATCACAAAATGCTTTATCAATAAGCTTGATTTTCTTAGGACATGCATGATTGAAAAAACAGTTTTAAATCTTGAAATAAAAACAATATCTTTATTTTAAAAATAATGATTTCATCTCGATAAATCAAAAAAGAGCTGCGGCTAGTAGACCATCTTTTGAAGATTATTTTGAAAATTAATGATTAAATATAATTATTTGAAATCAAGATTCTTGTGGAATACAATTAAAGCAATTGTTTGTCTTCTTTCACGTTAAAGTTACATTAAGAAGAATAAACGTTTTTGAAGATGTCGAATTATACAGAGAATATAATTCTTGTTCAGATTTCAAACTTTCAATTTAATGTCGGGATTAGTTTAGATCGATACAATAAATCTTTGGATAATCCTACAAAATATATTCAGTAAATATCATATTTTGACAAAATTATGAATTTTATATCAAGGCATCTTGAATAATGTGGAACTCGAATTTGAATTTAGCAAGAAGATGGTAACCTAAAAAAATAACATTAACCTTATTGCTGCATATCATTTATTATACAAGAAAATATAAATTATTAGTAGGACCGTTTTTTCATACAAGTGCGCATAATATTATAATTATTTTACTTTGAGAATTTCAGGTAATTTTATTACACAATTAGCATCATCAATCGTGCGGGTGTAGTTTTTTTTTGATTTCAGAAGAAATAACCAAATTTGTTACTGAATAACTTCGAATAACTTTTTATTCCCGAAGTTTCTTTGTTGTTTGGGTTATATAAATATAATTTTCTTAAGATTCTCGAGAAAATTTCAAAAAGGTTTTGATATATTTTAGACATGTCAAATTAAAGTATCAAAAAGAAAGTTTATTTCCAATCAAATGATTAAATTTTACTCCGAAGAAGATAAATTCTTTGAAAAAAATATAACGCATACTTAATATTTTACCAAAAAAGTCTTCGATTTGAAATAAAAAGCAATTCAAATTATCCATAACAGATTAATTTTGAACCAGTGGCACGTCTGATCCAAAAGTGTTTTACCAAAAGAGGCAAATTTTCTTCAATATATTTAAATCGTTTGACTTGCAAAAATGAATAATTATTAAGTAAATTTCAGAAAAATAATTTTTTTTCCAACCAAATAGATGAATTTTCTACAAAAGAAAATTATTTTTCACTGAAAGAGACGAATTCTTGAAGAAATAGGTGCATTTTTAACCAAAAAAGATAAATTCTTCAAGAAAAATGTCATTAATCATTTTTAACGGGAAAAATGTATTTCTAGAAAATTTTTATGGTTTCCTGCCTGGCGATGAAGGGGCTTCAAAATTTTTCTTGGCTGCTGACATTCTGGTATCTCGAACTTCGACGAAGGAGCTTGATTTTCTTACTCTTCTCGAATGGTCGTAAAGAAGCTGAGAATTTTTTTGGCTTCTGAATTTTTTTTTCATGATAGTCGATTTAGCCTTGGTAGCGTGCTAACTTTCTGGCGTTTTGAACGGTGATGAAGGGGCTGTGAATTTGTTGGTTTTTAATTTGCGTTCAAAATACGAGTTTCTCGAACTTTTTGACGAAGGAGCTTCGAATTTGTGGCTTCATCGTTTATCCGACATCCATGAATTTTGCAGAAAATTGTGTTTTACTGGCAGTCTAGGGACTTGCCGAGATTTTTTTGTTCAACTCTGTGGCTTTCGTAGATATTAAAAACTCAAGGTGAAATTCAAATAAAAAATGTCTAGAATAATAGAATATTATTTGACGCTGGAATTGATATTACAATTTTGAAAACTTACTGTAACAATGCTCAATAAAATTTGAAGTTGACAACAATGATATCAGACGACTAGGGAAAAAATAAACATGTTTCTAAATTGATTCTTAAACTCAATTACCAATTTCCAAGCATGGATTGGACAGCCTTACTTCGCTGAAGCAGGACATTTAAAGATATATCGGCTCTTTAGAAGAAAATTAATTGTTTCAAAATAGGTAGATCAATGTGATGAAAATGTTATTTTTTAAGTGGATGAGGATGCACTTCATTACAAATTTAAGGCTGGTTAACTGAAAAATACCCCTCCTTCGACACGCTGAGGACTCTGAAGAGTAAAAATATACATGTAATTTTGGATTAAACAAACCCGTCCTGATTCTTAGAGTTTCATTATTCGACAAAAAAATAGTTGGGGCTGTATTTCATTTCACACTAGTATTGGATGAAAATTCTATTTTTGATTATAATTCACTAGACAGGACTTATTTACATGTTACATGTAACATTAACAAAATTTAATGACCATCAAACACGAATAATATTTTGTAGAGCAAAAGATAGATCCCCTGTTACAGTGATAATGTTACAACATATTTCACTTCATAAGACCAACGGATTTGGCGAGAGACACCTACTGGAGTTTCGAGAATTTCTGCTCGTGTCATTGGGGTAAACGTGCCGCTTTCCATATTTATTTTCAAACGTGTCATTGATGTATTAATTCTTTTATAGATTCCAGCAAGAACTTCATAAGTCTCCAATATTGCATAGACATCACCATCGGATGATGATAATACAATTTGTTCTTGCGTTGGGATAGACCCATATTTATTTTTTCCCGTTTTGATTTTTAATGAATTGTCGGCAGTAAAAGTGTATCTACGAAGTTCGAATATACGATGCGGATTCGCAAAGGGAGTAAGCCGAATAAATGTAAGTTGTTCCATTCCACTTCCACATCCGTCAGGAGAAGGAAGCCTTGTGGGGGGAACCATGGACCTGGATTTATGAAAACGCCTTGAAGAAGGCTGCCTGGCAGAAGGAGACCTGGACCTGGCTCGAAGAGTCGGCTCGACCAGAGAAAGAGAACTTTCAGGAGCATGATTTGTATCAGAAGAAGTAGAAGGTCCGCGACGAGTAACATCAAGAATACGGTCGCCGCGAGAAAAAAATTCAAACGGTGTACTTAAATCTGCAACCAGAAAGAGAGTATTACATTTTATTAATGTTGGTATTTTATCGTAAATGAACTTACCTGTAAGTGAAGTTCAATTATAACTATATAAGAGCCCCCTTTCAAAAGATCATCTTCCATTACCTCCGCTTTTCCCGGATTATACCATAATTTACAGAGCATTTATAAAATAAAATTTGTCCACTAACTCCGCCAACTACGTCCCCGTACATTCCTCAAGATCAATTTCTAGATGTTGAAAGAGAATTACAGCAATAATAATCTCCTGAGACAGCTTCGGCATAGATATTTAAATTTCATGTCAGGACTGTTAGCTTTTTGAACTCTAGTTATAAGGAAATACTATTAATTATGCGGTGATAAATGACACTGCAAATAATTAACCTTATGCAATTAGTTCTCTAAACATCAGACCTAATTTTTTGAATAATTTTTGCAATATTTATATGAGAAATGGTTCTAAATTTCACTGCGAGGGACATATATACTAGTAAGAAGCTCTCCTTGAAAAGCTAATGCTTAGTAAAGTCTAATCAATCATATTGAATGTAATCAGCAAATTTTCGCTTCCTCGTAGAGGAAGCTTTGTAATGGTAACATTTTCCAACATTTTTAAATTAATTTAATTAAAGCTTCCTCAATTTTAAAATGTCTAATACAATGTTCTAAGCAATTGTCCGGATGTGTGTGTGTGCGTGTGCGTGGCTATGTATGATATCTTGAAACTGACTGGAGGATTTCTAAAAATATTCATTGCATTTTTTTTAGCACTCAATAATATTTTAAAAATCGGTTTTTCATAGCAAAAATTGTTTCGTTAGCATAATTCAAAGTTGATGCAAGGATATAAAAGACTCCTTGATTCGAGAGGAATGGATTGACCTATAATATTAATACATTTTATCAAATAGTAAGGAAGTTATGGTCATTTATATTATATTAAAAAACGATTTTTATAGGAAAAATTTTCTCATTCTCATAATTAAAAGTTGATGCAGGAATAGAAAAGTTATGGTGATTCAAGACGAATCGATTCACCTAAATGTTGATAAGTTTAATTGAAGAGTAAGGAAGCTATGGTAATGCATAAGATTTGAAACACGGTTTTTTATGGTAAAACTTTTTCCACTAACATAATTCAAAGTTGATGCAAGAACGGAAAAGATTCCCTGATTCGAAGCAAATCAATTGGTCTAGAATATCAATACACTTTATTGAAGATTAGGGAAGTTATGCTCATTTATAATATTTGAATCATCTGTCACTGAGAGAAAAAGTTGTTTTGAAACAAAAGCATCATTCTCTTGTCTGTTTTGTTTTGAACGACGTGAATATATCTTTGACACAAATATAATTGTTTGGCTGCGAGATTAAGTGAAGTTAGTAGCTTAAAGAAAATTTTTTCTGCGAAAGGATGCCTGTTGAGACAAATGAAAACCCTCTCAACCTTAAATTCAAGAGGAAATTCCATTTACATAAAAAAATATCCTTTTGCCACAAGAGAACATTTCTCTGAGTGGTTTCAAACAGAAAAACTTTTTTCATCGACATAATTCCAAGTTGACGCATGAATAGAAAAGACTTTTTCGTCATAAATTTTCAAATAGAATAATTCGGACAACTTTTGTAAAGAAATCATAAAGCTGCGAAAGGGATAGGGTGCGACAGAACTTTTCCCTTTTCCATTTTGTTGGCAGTCTGAAGCAATGTTTGGCAATGGTTAGGTAGCTGAAAGATTATAAGATGTATAAAATCCAGTTGGAAAATATAGTTATTTCGAAGTGACTTGAATCTTTTGATCAATTTTCAATTAAATAAAGATATAAGAAGTTGTCTTGAGCTCTTGTTAACAGGACCAGTCCATGAAACTTCACCTAGCTGATCCAGTAAACATTTGTAGAGAATATAACTTTTATCACAATTTGCTCCTAGCTGCGAAATTCTGCGAAAATAGATGTAGAACTACATTTTTTATTCTATCATCAGATGAAAACCAGCAAGATATTTAAATGACCATAAAACCAAAAACTAAATGGTATAACACGGGGCAAGCGGGGCTACTACAATTTGATCTTGAAGAGGCGTGAAATACAATTATAAGTAGAAATTTCCCTTTTAAATATAAAATCATGGCGTCTCTTCTCCATTAAAAACGAATTTCTGTATTCGACAGAATTTTTTTTCATCAGTTTCTATTTTATATTTTAACTTGCTCCCTAAAACAGTATACACAACAGACAATTTTCTTACCCAAGTTTAATTAAAATCTCCACATCCCCCTAAAACTCTAAAATTCAGAAAAGTAATTAGCATACCACTGAGTTTGTCTTACCAAAAGAAAAAAATTAAAGGGATAATGTTTCATAAAATTGAACTTTTAATTTTTAAGTGCTGTTCAATTCGTTATTAAGTGTTTCAAAAATTCAACTGCAATACCTTTCGCATGAAATTATTGAAAATTATTTAAAAAAAGTATCCCACTATTACATTTTCAAAACATACTCCTACTTGTCTCCATTCAATTAAAAAAAAAGAAAAAAATAAAAGAGAAAAGGAAAAGATGGCAACTTCCGAATAACCTTTTTCTCTCGTCTCTTTTTTATATTTATTATTTTTACTCACAAGCAAATAACAGTTTTCACAATCTACCAACGTTTCCGTGTTCATTTAACACACTATGCAATGCAATGAAAACAAATTTTTTATTTCTGTAAACGTTTTTTGGTCGTGAGTTAAAAAAATGAAAAAGATTATGAGAAACCACGAGAAAGAGAATTTAAAAGTTGCGTTTTATTTTTTTCTCTTTTTTTGTTTGTTTGAACTACAATGAAGATGTGCGAGAGCTTGTTGTCCAAATTTGATCGTCCGAATTTTTGTTTTGTTTTTATTCTCAATAAATTTGTAGTTAATTTTTAATTATAAGCGTTGAAGAGGATTTTTGAAATTTGAAATATTCTGTATTTAATTTCTTAAATTTTAGTAATATTTTATCATTTCACTAATTTCAATCAAAAATATTGACTGATTCTTCAGGGATTCTCATTTTCAAGCCACGACGCTTGAATACGTTTTGTTGGTGGAGGTGACGTGGCCTACTTAAAGGTTTCACCATATTGCCATCTTACGATTTTAATCGGAATAAAAATGTTACAAAACCACTTTCTGTTATAAAATATGTTATTGACTACGATTTTCTTATTTATAACGTATTATTGGAAAAAAAACTATAAATTACAGATATTATTATATTTACCAATAGGATTTGGGAAAATCGCAAAGATGAAACACAAACTACCAATCAGGGTCCTCATACTTTTTTCCAGTAAATGAATTCACTCACAGGGAATTTCGATAAGAATATATCTTAGGAATATTGTCGGCGATGTTTTAGTTCATATAACTATAGTTGCTAGCTAATACATGTCTCTAAATTATTTGTATTTCTCAACGCTGTTTTTCCTCAATTGTAGTCTTGGAATTGTATGAATGTTTCATCATATTATTATTTGCAATACAGAAAGACGAAAATAAATTATTACGTGACAGAAAGATCAGTATATGGTGGAATACATGATAGCATTTTACCTTTCGTGTTCCATGTACAATCACTCAGGTTTTACTATCTATATTTTAACTTTAAATGCTCGCTTGATTTTCAAAGTTATTTCGTTTCTTTTTTATGTTTCTTTAACTTTGTACTTTAATCTCTTTGGTATATTTTAAATTGTCTTGCTTTTTTAACTCGTTTCTTATCTTTTATGTTTTTATTTTTAAGCCAAATACAACTAGGAAGTGATCCGATGCATTAATTTTGCATCCCTAATTAATTGCTTCCTACGAATTCTTTTAAAACCTTTGTTAATTCTTCAAATTTGTTTCGAAAATTCTTTCGGATTCTTTTGACACTCTTGCATTCTTTTCAATTCTGTAAACTCTACTCACCTCATTGAATTATTTAAAATTCTTAGAATTATTTATTATTATCTTCATCTTTGAATTGAATAATCAGGCAATGCAGTGATCTTAGTGCACCAAGCATTGGATTTTGCATAATAAAGAATTCTTATAACTGTTCCTTCGTGGACGACCTCTACTGAAGCGGTCTGAACTTGGTCCTTCAGATCTGTTAACGGACAAAAACTCGGGCAGGAGCGAAGATCAAATTTATCGATGGCTAACACCTCCTAAAGCCAGTGAAGCTGTTAACTTGTAATAACTGCGGACCCGGGCTGGTAGAAAATGTCAAGGAGATCGACACCAAGCCGCACTATGAGTTAAAGATGATCACGAAAAGATCCTCTGAAAAACCAAAACCATACCCGAAGGCAACGATTAGGAGTTGTTTTCGGAAGATGTGGAAGAGACACATTTTAAAGGTAATAATGTAAATTTAATTACATTAAGATGAAATTTGGTTTTAAACTAGCCAACTGAGCTTTGCTCTCATGCTCAAACATTCTTAATCCTCCTTATTCAGGTCATAGTCATTTGAACCATCGCAAAAGTATAGGGAAACCATAATTTCTGCATACTGGGGCATCAGGCGGCATCTCTTAGGAGACACAATATCACCATATGCAGAGAAGCCCCTCTCACTGTCTACATTTGATACTGACATGTGCAGAACCTGGAAGCACCTGGTTGCGAATTCAGTGTTGGTCGCTCTCATTCCAATTAGCACCTCGTTGATAATATTTTTTTTTTGCTCTGGATTACCCTTCTGAAGAGAAGCTATAACATCATCCCGTAAAATTTTGTAGAGGACAACAAAACTAGAATTAGGTATTTCTTTCAGTAAAGAAATCTTTTCTTTAGCCTCAGAGATGATCTTTGAATTGTCAGTGATGTTGTGAGCAGCATCTTTGGTGGATAGAACAAGAACTCCACGGAATCCAAAAATGAATTAGCAGAATCAGATGAAATAAAATCACTCAACTTATCACGGCATTTTGTGGCTACAGCTTTGATTCGGTCAGAGGCGAAAAAAAAACAGTGATCAGTTCTCTTAGTTTAGGGTACAACTTATGTGCCATAGGGTACTTAGTACCTTCAACAAGCAGGAGTAGGTCACAAACTGATTCATTGTACTCTTTAAAATAGGCAGCCTCAGCTTTCATTATCTTAACATCTTCATCTGTCAATGAATTGAAGTATTTCACAGCCTTGACTGTCTTATCAGAGTCAAACATTGTTTTGACATATTCCACAATATCTTCAACATACTCGAGTAAATACACAGCTGATCTCTTCCAGGAACCCCAACGAACCATTATAGGCAAAGGGGAGAGTTTGGCTTCCTTTTTCTGAGAAAAGCTATATTTATCTTTCAAAAACTTCAAGTACCTATTTTTGCGTTTTCTGGTATTCTTAAAGAGTTTCTTAGTTTTAGAAACACATTCATTTAAGCGCTGTAATGTATCTGGGAAAACTTTCACTATCTTGTCCAGCTTATGCGCCCAGCATTGAATGTGAACAAGATTGGGGTTGACGAGTTCCTTCAAAAGTCGGACACAAAGGTTCACATAGGCCGCGCTATCTGAAGAAATTCCTATGACATTTTCAAACTTCACATCAAATTTGTTAAGAGCTTGAAGTATGGCTTTGGAACACTCATCTCCATTGCAAGCCGCGAGAATGGTGACAGCAGCGACCACTAATTGCGCTTCGGTATTAGTGTCTATAGGGAGAATCTTGAACAGTATTAGGAAGATAGCGGCCCCCTTCTGGTTAGTTGTCTCGTCACAATGAACTATTATTTTCTTATTCGTCACATTTTTTTGATCTGTTCATCATAGTCATCTTTTATTATAGGCAGATAACGCTCTTGTACCCATTTTGCTGTAGGAAAGTCAGTTCCACCTGGAAGAAATTTTTTCTTGAAATATTTCACCCTGCCAATCTGGCTGTACCATGTTCAGTTCAATCATAACTATGCTAATATGCAGCTTGCCAATGCCGCGTGTAGAGCGTACCTAATATAATATAATCTTACCTTTCACATACTTTTTCAGTCAGTCTCTCATTGATGAGTCGTCAAACTTATGGAGTGAGATGTTCGCTTTGAAAAATGCGTGAACTGTCACCTTTATAAATTCTTCCTTGTCTTCTTTTACTTTTTTCTGATGCTCCACTGATTCACTGATAGATGCCTGTCTCTTTAGATTTCCTTTCTCGCTTTCTGCTCTTTTCTTCTTATCTTTGTGCGTTACTGACGTACAATGATTGTCTATGGTGCTTTTTCTATCTCACAACCTCAAGACCTTTCAGAGTCTGCACAAACAGAACGCGCTGTCACTTAGTAGTTAGTAGCTTCCGTGAGCTACCCCCCCCCCTCTCGAGTCTCGACGCTCCGAACTTACCCGAGCCTCCCCGAGGGTGCCGCGCCTGACGAGCCGAACCAACCTCACTTCAAATCCACCCGTTCACTCCTTCCTTTTCCAGGAATGGCGCGAAATTCAAAATATTTTCCGTTTTCGGTATTCCATAGCCCGGCGCGCTATCTCATAAATGTAACTTATGCACTATTTGAAAATTTATGGAAGAATATGATAAAAAAACTAATACACCACGCCTTTATAAACGCAATTATGCATCATTTATGCGAAAATTGCGTTATGCTGCGTCGAATATCCGATTATGCGTTTTTATGCGACTTCCATTTAACTATTTTTGAGTCAGGATACACGTTAATAGTAAAATGAAAGCTCCTGAAGCATTCTGGCAACATTATGCGTTTATGCGCCTTGCATAAACTTCCTATCCCTACTTATTATTATTCAGTTGCTTCTCCAATCAAAATTCCAAAAATTATAATTTCAAAAATTGAAAGGAATATTTGCTTGAGTAGGAAAACTCTTGAAAACAACTGGGAGGACGGAAAGCCAAATCGGATTGGAATTAAATTCATTGTCCCTATTGATATCATTATTGTGACAATATTGTCATAACTATATCCAGAAAAACCAAAACCCTTCTAAAAGACTCTAAACTTAACAGAAGAACAATATCTAAATAAATACATACTGATCGCATCTCTCCAAAACTTCACGGACTCCCAAAAATCCACAAAAACAACACTCCACTCAGACAGATCGTCAGCGCAACGAACTCACCAACTCACAACCTAGCACGCTTCCTTCCAAAGAACTGAATCCTTTCACAGGAAACTCTATCACACACGTCCAAATCATTTTTGACTTCATCAAAAAGATACAACATGTTCACATTCAACCACAAGACATCCTAGTAAGTTTTGACGTAGTACCTCTCTTTACGAATGAACCAATCTCTGATAGAATAGGTATTATTAACTGCTTTGCAAACTTTTCTTCCGTTCTCATACCTTTGATGGTAAACTGTCTCAATAATACTTACTTCTCTTCCAATAACCAATTCTACGAATAAACTTTAAAATTTTGGTAACGGTACATCAATCGATCACCCCCTAATATCCGGTTCACCATGGGAATTGAACGAAACGGAAAATTGCCTATCTTGGACGTACTGGTTCACAAAAGATCGGACAATACAGTAGGACATGAAGTTAAGAGAAAAGCCACCCATACAAAAAGACACCTACATGCCTCCCACCACCACCACCCATCTCAAAAGCATTCGGTCATCAACTCTCTCCTATACAGAGCTGTTTCCATAAGAGATAAAGATAACTTAGAAAAAAAATTACAAAACGTTAATTAAGTCCAAATACAGAACGTTCACACAAACCAACAAACTGATAGAGCCATAAGAAAATACATTGAAAACAACAAGTCAACACAACCTGCTGAAGGAAGAGAGAGAAACGATCAACATCCTACCCTACATCCAATGTATCACAGAACAAATAGAATGAATTCTAAACAAACACAACATCCAAACCATACTTAAACCACCTTCCAAAATAGGAGAACTTCTAAACAGCCCTAAAGATAAAAAGGCACCTTTCAGTGATCTGGTGGTACATAAAATTCCTTGTTCTTGTGGCAAAGTTTATATTGGAGAAACCGGGAGGGCGGTGAGCCAACGTGTGAAGGAACATGAGAGTGAAGTCAGGCTAAAACATTTCACGCAACCAGCACTAGCTGAGAATCATATTGAAACAGGACATAGCATTTAATTTGACAAAACAACCGTCATCGCAGAAACATACAATATTTTTTTTAAAAAACATAGAGAAGCAATAAATATCTTAAAACACCCTGATAACATCAGTAGGGACAAGGCATATAATAGCAATCCAATTCGGCTTTCCGTCCTCCCGGTTAAAAAAAAATTGATTGGCCAATCAAGTTCCACCAGTCTCCACGGTTGGGCTCTCTGACCAATAACAGGCATCTTAGAGAGTATATATAAGAACAACATAACCTGAAACTTCAGTTTCAGGTTAGCCCTGAAAAAGTGAACTACAATGTTCACGAAACGTCGGCAAGATTCGTAGTTTTGCACACTATTGAAACCCGAAATAGCTCCTTTTATTAAGCTTGATTTTCTATTTGCATGCATAATTGCAAAAGTAATTTTGATTCTTGAAATAAAAACATTATGTTTGTTAAAAAAAAAAATAATTTCCTTCCGATAAATCAAAAAAGGTTTGCTTTATAGTCATCCATCTTTTTAGGACTATTTTGAAAATTAATAATTATATAAATGTGATTATTGAGAATCAAGATTCTTATTGAAAGCTGTTGAAGCGGGATTAAACAGAAATTTTTTAATTTTTGTCTTTTGACAATTAAGAAATAATTTGTTTTCTTTCAAGTTGAAGTCACATGAAGGAGAATAAACCGAGATTTCGCAATTTAAAGGAGTATAGCTTATCATCACTCAATGTTTGAAAAAGTCGAATTACACAAGGAATATGATTCTTTTTCAGATTTCAAACATTTTCAAACAGGTTGGCAGTCAAATCTGGGAATTTATTTAGATCGATGAAATAAATCTTTATATGATCCTACAAAATACATATTGCTCTATATCATTCATTATATAGAAAAATATAGATTATAAATGGCACTGTTCTTTTATACAAGTGCGCATAATACCATCATTATTATTTTTTAATCTGAGATAATTTTATTACATAACTAGCGTCATTCATCGTGCGTATGTAGTTTTTTGATTTCAGAGGAAAAACAATATTTAACGACAAATAAAAATTTCAAATAACTTTCAATTTTCGAATTTCGTTGGTTTTTTGGGCTTATATAAATATATAAGTTTCTTGAAATTCACCGGAAAATTCGAAAAGTTTTTTAAATATTTTAGATATGTCAAATCAAAGTATTAGCACAAAAGTTCATATTCAAGCAAATAGTTAAATTTTACATCAAAGAAGATAGATTCTTAACGAGAAATATAAATCATACTTGATATTTCAACCAAAAAAGTCTTTAATTTGGCATCAAAAGCAATTTACATCATCCAAAAAAGACGAATTTTTGAAAAATAGTTGAGTCCTCAACCACAAAAGATTAATTCTGATCCAGTTGCACGTTTAATCAAGAAGAGTGAAATTTTTATCAAAACAGGAAAATTTTCTAAAAAAATAATTAAATCTTTTTACACGAAAAACTAAATAAATACTAAGTTAATTTCAAACAAAATAATTTATTTTTCAATCGAATAGAGGAATTTTCTACCGACAAAGAATATTTTCCAATCGAAAAGATGAATTCTTAACGAAATAGTTGCACTTTTAACCAAAAAAGGTGAATTCTCAAACAAAAATGTAGTGAAGCAATTACATTTTTTTTTAATATTGATAAATATTGATAAGATATGTTGCGTACTTTTTATTTTTTATTTTGAAAGGAAGTCGTCCAAAGTTAGTGAACTTCACTAATTTAAGCTTTGATAGGAGTACTTTACTAGGATAATATGTGAAGAAAATTATTGTTCAAAGACTATGCGCTAAGTTCAAACTGCGCGGCTATAACAACAAAATGGTGAAACTGAACAAATGTCTAAGGCAAAAAGAAACATGTTTTTGAATGGCTTTTTTAACTGCAATTACCAATTTCCAAGCTTCGATTGACCAGCCTGATTTCGTAGAAGCAGGACATTTAAAGAAATAACGGCCCTTTAAAAAAAATGAATGGTCCTAAAATGGGTAGATCAGTTTGATGGAAATATTATTTTCTAACTGCATGAGGATGCACTCTATTACCAGTTTAAGGTTGGTCACTCCTCTTTGTTCGGAATCATTTTATGCGAAAGGATGATTACAAATTCAGAAGTAAGGATTTCCTTTCATTTTTGAAAATAGTGCGTCAACGGAATAGAAGGGAAATTCATTTTGGTACCTCTTATGCCAAGTTTTAGGCTTGATCTACATACTATTTTCATCATAACGACCTTGCTCTTTCTCTAATTAGGAAGATTTCGTTGTTCGAGAAAATTCAATTAATTATAAGGATTTAATTTAAAGTACTATATCCTCATGAAGCTCCATTACGAAAGATTGAGTTACAGTATGGAGCCATAAACGATTTAGTGATTTTTCATTTACGATTTAAATTTAAAAATAAATTTTGAACGTAGATTGACGAAAAAATAGTTGGGGCTAGATTTCATGTCATACTACTATTGGATAAAATTTGTATTTTTATTTATAACTTACTTGACAGGACACATTTTTGGTTGCATTCACATCTTGCATGTAAAATTAACAAAATCCAATGAGTACGAAACACATATAATAGATTGTAAAGGTAAAGATAGATCCCCTTTTAAAGTGATAATGGCACAACATACTTTACTCCATAATGCAACCGGATTGGGCGAAAGGAACCTACTGGACTTTTAACGATTTCTTCTCGTGTCAATGGGGTAATCTTCCCGTTTTCCATGTTTATTTTCAAACGTCTCATTGCTGTATTAATACTTTTATAAATTCCAGCAAGAACTTCATAAGTCTCCAATATTGCATAGACATCACCATCGGATGATGATAATACAATTTGTTCTTGGGTTGGCACTGGCGCATATTTACTTCCCATTTTGATTTTTAATGATTTAGCGGTAGGAAAAGTGTATCTGCGAAGTTCGAGTATACGATGTGGATTCGAAAAGGGATGAAGCCGAATAAATGGAAGTTGTTCCATTCCACTTCCAAATACGTCAGGGGAAGGAAGCCTGGTAGGGGGAAAACGCGTTGAATAAGGATGCCTGGGAGAAGGAGACCTGGACCTGGCTCGAAGAGGCTGCTCGTCCAGAGGAAGAGAACTTTCAGGAGATTGATTTTTTTCAGAAGAAGAAGTAGAAGGTTCGTGAGAAGTAACACCACGAATACGATCGTCATGAGGAAAGAAATCAAACGGTGTACTCAAATCTGCAACCAGAAAGAGAGGATTACTTTTTATTAATGTTGGTATTGCATTCACGAAGAATCGATGATCTTAAAAAGTGCGGTAAAATCCGTGTGTTATCAAGTTTTAACAAAAACCATGCATTTTCATTTTGTATTATACCACAATTTACAAAGCATACATGAAAGCAAATTTTGTCCCCTCACTCCGGCAAGCATGTCCCCATACATTCCTCAAGATCAACTTGTAGATGCTGAAAGCGAATTACGGCAATTACAATCTCCTGAGACTGCAATTGATCAACCTTATGCAATTTATTATCTTAAACAAACACAAATGTCTAAAGCATTATAAAAAGAACAATCAGAAGTGATTTGTAGAATTGAACATTCAGTAATATTCTGGTGCAAACTTTACAACAAATATAGTTTTCTTTCCTTTTAGTTATTTTTTCCATATTTGAGAACCAGAATAACAGTCTTTGTGTCGAACATAAGGCTTAACTGGTTCATGATCTGTTCATTCAACAAGTTCTATCCATATATCCGTAATAAGTTCCTTTCTTTTATTAAAATTTAGATGTCTCATTTTTGTGACAAATTATTGGTAACAAAAAAAATCTGATGCAGATCTCTAAGAAGTTTAATAAGAAGTGTTGATGCTCGAATAAACTATTTGTATCTAAATCTGTAAGAGCTATGTTACATCCTGTTAGCTTCTATGCTAATCTGTACAAACCTATTGGACTGCGGCTGTCGATAACCTATACATTTTAGAACAAAGAGAAGAGAGAAAAAATCTCAGACAAGAATTCCATGCTCACATAAATTCCTACTGTTGGCAATCTGAAGCAATGGTTGACAATGGTTATTTAGCTGAAAGATTATAAGATGTCCAAACTCCAATGGACAAATACAGTTATCTCGAACAGACTCGAAACTTTTGATTAATTTTCACTTGAATGAAGATAAGAACTTGTCTTGAACTCTTGTTAACAGGACGAGTCCATGATATTTTACCTCAATGATTCAGTAAACATTTTTAGAGAATATAATTTGTATCAAAAATTAAAAATAGTTGGGAAATTCAGCGAAAATTAATGTGAAACTACATTTTTGATTCTATCATCAGATTCTATCATCATTTTCTCTCGATTTCATTAGCGCCAGTTAGCATCTTTTTTTTTACAAAAGCCTACACAAAATTTTCCTCTGCAAGGAAATAAATGATTTAAGGTGGATTAGTAAGAGTCAGTTTTATCGTATGAAGACAGCTTAGATCCTGTTAAGTACAACTATCGAAAGTAAAAACATCATTTTTGATAATAGTATTGAGTCTTTTCAAAAAGTTTCAGACTATCCGTGTCAGAGTTGAGGCCTGTCAGATACTTTGACTCAAGCAAAATAGAAATATCCGTGACAGAGCAATGTCAGTTAAACAAGCGATTAGAAGAAAAATTTGTTGCTCTGTAAACATTGTTTGATCGGTAGTTAAAAAAATGAAAAAGACTATGGAAAAGCATATGGAAGGGGATATAAAGGTTGCGGTCTGCTTCTTTACTCTTTTTTTTTTCAATTCTCAATGAAGACGTCTGAGAGTGTATTGTCCACATTTGATAGTTCGGTTGTTTTATTGGATTCTCAAGAAGTTCCTAGTTCATATTTAATCATGAGCGTTAAAGGGGAATTTGAATCTTGAATTACACTGAATTTAATTTCTTGAATTTCAGTAATATTTTATCATTCTAATAATTAGAATATGGAATATTCACTGATTGTTCAAGGATTCTCATTTTCAAGCAATGACGTTTAGATATGTTTTGTTAGTCAAGGTGACGTGGCCCTTTTACAGGTTTTACCATATTGCTATCTTATTACTTCAACAGAATTAAAAATGTAACAAACTCGCTTATTCCTATAAAATATTTTATTGGCTACGATTTCCTTGTTTATAACGTACTTTTACCCAATATCTCTAACTTACTAAGCGAGAGTTTACTAATTTATATTTAGAGTCATATACGTTGCTTGTATAATTTCTGCCTGTCATACTGAAAAACATAACTGATCGCAAGTTGCAATTGAAATGAATATAAATAAGGCAAAAATAATTACATTAAACTGCGATTAAAAAAGAAACTTAAAATACAGATGATATCATATTTACCAATAGGATTAGGGAAAATCGCAAAGATGAAACACAATCTACCAATCAGGGTCCTCATGTTTTGTTAAATAAAATAATCCACTCGCGGAGAATTTCGAAGAGACTCTATCTTAGGAATATTGTTGGCAATTTTAGTCTCAAAATTACATGAAAGATTTATCACAGTATTATGTAAATACAGAGTGATGAAAATAAATTACTACGCCACAGAAAGATCATTATTTGTTGAAATACATGATAGCATACTACCTTTCGTGTGTCATATACAATCACTCAAATCCTCTCTTGATTTTCATTTCTTTTTTCATATTTCTCTACCTTTGTACTATACTATTTTAATCTCTTTTATTCCTTTCCTGATCTTTTCCGTATCTATTTCGAAGCCAAATACTAGGAAGTGATCCGATTGATTAATTTTGTATCATGAATTAATTGCATCCTATGAACTCTTTCAAATCCTTCGCAATATCTTCAAATTTTTTTTGAAAATTCTTTCGGATTTTTTCAACACTTTTGTATTCTTTTAAATTTTGTAAACTCTTATCACCCCATTAAATTATTTAGAATTCTTAGTTAATACTTCCAAAGAAGTCTTTGGTTGTATTTTGAATTACTTTGCATCACTTTGAATTCCTTTGAATCCTGGCGAATTTATTAGATCTATTGAATCGTTTTTGATTCTTTTTGGATTCTTTGAATGCTGACTTTGGAGTTCGACACTCCCATCGCATTCCTCATTGTTTTTTTTTTATCAGCAAATCATTTTCTTCGTGGTTGTTGACTATTACAAATAAGTAGAATATACACACTTACTTTGTGAAGTATAAGCAGAGATTGTGAGGCAAAAACGACGTCCATTGCTATCATAAAAAAGCACAAAAATGACATTATAATGCAGAGTGGCATGTGAGGAACCAAGACTTCATCACAAATTTTCTAAGACGCAAGACTTTATACATAGAAAGAGTTTGCGGATCTTCTGCGGAGAATCGGAGTTCGGAAAGTTTAATCAGAATTGTGCACTGGACGTGACAGATGAAGGATGCCATAAATGGCTCACATGAAACTTTTTACCTGCCGAAACAAGTTTAAAGTGTTTGAACCCAGGAGCCTGAGACACCTGCAGAGTGTCATATCCTAGTATTCTACTATAATGTGAGCACCTTGAATGTACTAAAAAATTAGGCAAGATTGTCACTTTAATTGTTTGCATAGCTATTGCATCCAGTGCCGGACATTATTAAGCAGTGTTACACATGCAAAACAACCCCCTCAATTACTAAACCCAATTAAATTTAACATTACTCAAAGGCTTAGCTGCTAAGAAATATAGTTTCATTAGCTTAAGTGCGGGATATCTTTGGTTCCTAATTTCCAACAGCCAACTTAGCGCTTGCTTTAAAATATCATAAGCAAATTGTAGACTATTAGTTTGGAGTCGTAAAGTGTGATTGAATGTATAGAGTCGAAGGTTTCAAACCCTTTTGAAGAATTTCGATCATTACAGTGTATCTTGAACACCAGGCTGCAAAAGTATGATACAATATACTGTAGCCTCTTTAAAGGGAAGACCCGAATTTGTATAAAATGGAACCTAAGAAGGGATACCCCAGAAATACTTTAAGCTCAACCCCAGAAAAAAAGAAACTATAACTTCGTGGACGACCTTTACTGAAGCGTTCTGAACTTGGTTCGATAGATCCGTTAACGAACTAAAAACTTGGGTGGGAGCGAAGATCAAATTGATCGATGATTAATACCTCCTAAAGCAGGTAGATGCTATTAGCTTGGTTTCCTAGAGTATTTTCGTAACCAGCGAATCACTTACAAGGATAAAAGTCCAGAATCTGACTTTTATCGACATCAAGGCTGGTATTAAGACAACCCAACTTGTAATAACTGCGCACCCGGGCAAGGAGCAAATCTAAAAACGATTGACACCAGGTCGCACTATGGGTTGAAAATTATTAGCATAAAGTTCCTCGAAAAAACCATACCTATAGCCAAAGATTAGGAGGTGCGTTTTGCTAGGACATGCACAACGGAATTTGAGTATTTTCTTTATATTATAATTTTGGACTTCTTTGGGCACCGATGCCGATATTTGGGCTCTTTTAGTTTTCTCAAAAAACCTACTTTTGGGTAGAGATGCTGGCAGCCAGCACATCCACTATAGCAAATTTGAAAAATTAAAAAAATCAACAGCGCCATCATCTTGGGCTTTTTTTGGGCTCTCAAAAACTGTAAAAATTAATTTTAAAAAAACAAACCCCGCCTCTAAGAAATTACCCTTATTTTAACTTATGCACCCAGCTTCAATTTAAGCATATCCAAATTTCGGGCTATTTCTAGGTTCCCAAAAACATTCAAAAATTAGTTTACAAAATCAACCCTAAACCTTGAAAAAAACCAAAGCAAAAGATATGGGAGAAGTACGAGAAAACATAAACCATAGGTCGTGAGGTAGTTTTGAGCTCACTAAAAATAATAAATTGAATTGTCAGAAATCAACCCATAACACTAACACCAACCCCTAATTAAAAATATAGATATTAAACAAAACCAAATAAATATAAATCAAAAGTATTGTGACCCCGATTCATTTTAAGTTTTTTGGCGGTTTTAGTTGAAGACAGCTGAGACTTCATTCGTTAAATGTGATAGGGGTGGTTCTTAAGGGTTGTTGAATGTTACTGTGGAGGCGATTTGGGAAAGTGTTTCTGGTAAGTATTCCTAATTCAAATTCTTATAGATTTTTTAGTTGAAGGCAACTGAGCAGAGTTTGGTTAATTGCGTCAGGGGTGTTTTTTTGTTTTGTTTCTTTTTTGGTTGTTTAATTATTAATGTGGGGTTGTGAGTATAGTTTAGAATTTGGCGCAGGTGACTAATATGATTTTTTCTCTATTTGCCAATTTTTCGGCAGTGTTCTGTGAACCCCGTATAGAATAAAATAATTTTTGAGTGTTTTGGGGAGCCCAAAAATAGCCTGAAATTCGGATATCCTTACATTTAGGCTGGGTGCGTAAGTTATTTTAAGGGTGATTTTAGGGTGACTGGGGTTGTTTTTTGAAAAATAATTTTTGTAATTTTAGAGAGCCCAAAAAAGCCAACAATTCTGGCGCTGTTAATTTTTTTTACCAAAATCCAGGTTCTATTGTATTTGAAATTTTTGAATGCTTCAAAAACTTTTGAATTCTGTGTAATAATTTGAAATCATTTAAATCATTTTGACCACCCATATTTTCATATTAGACTAAGAGAGATAGAGGGGAACCCCCTTCATAATTACTTTCATTCAAATATTACTTTAGCGGAATTCATTTCTCCCTGCGTTTTTGAAATTTTGCACAAAACTTTTCCAGATATTTTACAAAATTTCAAAGGATATTATCACAAAATGCCTTATTAATTAACGCATTAAAAATCAAGATTCTTATCGAATACAATAACGCGGGATTTGACAGAAATTTTTTAATTTTTGTGTTTTGACAATTACGAAATTGTTTGTTATCTCTCACGTTAAAGTCAAATGAAGGAGAATGGCCAGAGATTTTTCAGCTAAAAAAGATGTTTCTTATCATCACTCAGTGTTTGAAGAAGTCGAATTACACAAGGAATATAATTCTTTTTGAGATTTCAAACATTTTTAAACTTTTTATCAGTCAAAATTGAGTTTGGAAACATCAAAACAAACTATGACTAATATTGTTATAATTTTTTAAACCAAATTCAATCTGGGAAGTTATTTATATCGATGCAATAAATTGTTAAATGATCCTTCAAAATACATTTAGTAAATATCATATTCTGACAAAATTATGGATTTTATATCGAGGCATCTGAAACAATGTAAAACTCAAATCTAAATTTAGCAAAAAGATGGCAAATTAAACAAATAAAAATAATCTTATTGCTGTCTATAATTAATTATATAGGAAAATATAATTAATAATTAGGGCTGTCTTTTTAGAGAAGTGAAATCTCAGATAATTTTATTACATAACTAGCGTCATCAATCCTGCGCACGCAGTTTTTTGATTTTAGAGCAAAAACAATATTTGACAACAAATAAACATTTCGAATAACTTTCAATTTTCGAAGTTCGTTTGTTTTCTGTGTTATGTAAATATATTAGTCTCTTAAGATTCTCGAGAAAATTGGAAAAGTTTTTGGAATATTTCAGATATGTCAAATCAAAATATCAACAAAAAAGTTTATTTCCGATTAAATAGTTAAATTTTACAACAAATAAGATAAATTCTTATCTACAAATATAAGGCATACTTGATATTCTAACCAAAGAAAGACTTTCATTTGAAATCAAAGGCAATTTAACTCATCCAAAAAGACGAATTTTTAAAGAATAGTTGAATCCTCAACCAAAAAAGATTAATTTTGAACCAGGTAGACGTTTAATCAAAAAGAGTGACATTTTTACTAAAACAGTAAAACATCTACATTCTTTTTCACAAATTACTCCTCCTTCGACACACTAAGGACTCTAAAGAGTAAAAATATATATGTAATATTGGATTAAACAAACCCGTCCTGATTCTTAGAATTTCTTTATTAATTAAGTTTGAAAAAATGGGGCTAGATTTCATAACCTTCTTGGTAGAACCCACGTCTTACATCTAAAATTGGCTTAGAGGGATAATGTGACAACATTTTTTACTTGATAATGCAACCGGATTGGGCGATATACACCTACTGGAGTTTCAAGGATTTCTTCTCGTGTCAATGGGGTAATCTTCCCGTTTTCCATGTTTATTTTCAAACGTCTCATTGCTGTATTAATACTTTTATAGATTCCAGCAAGAACATTCTCAGTCTCCAATATTGCGCAGACATCACCATCGGGTGATGATAATACAATTTGTTCTTGGGTTGGAATTGGCCCATATTTATTCCTTCCTGTTTTGATTTTTAATTGTTTATTGGCAGGAAAAGTGTATCTTCGAAGTTCAAATGTCCGATGGGGATTCGCATAAGGATAAAGCCGAATAAATGTGAGTTGTTCCATTCCACTTCCTAATCCGTAAGGAGAAGGAAGCCTTGTAGGGGGAACAATGGACCTGGATATAGGAAGACGTCTTGGAGGAGGATGCCTGGCAGGAGGAGACCTGGATCTGACTCGAAGAGGCGGCTCGGCCAGAGAAAGAGAACTTTCAGGAGCATGATTTTTTTCAGAAGAAGTAGAAGGTCCGCGACGAGTAACACTGCGAATACGGTCCCAATGAGGAAAAAATTCAAACGGTGTACTTAAATCTGCAGCCAGAAAGAGAGGATCATTTTTTATAATATTGGTATCTTATGCACAGGGAATTGAAAATTCTAGACAGTACGTTAAAATCGGTATAGTATTAAGTTGTAACAAAAAAAGCCTTGCGGTCTCTTTTAGGGAATCTAGGGAAAATTCATCATGCTGAGATTTTTTTTATGATTTCAAAAATCTTCTACTGTCGGAATAAATTTGCATCCACCTGTTATGATGATTCGAAAATTTGAAAACCAAACTGACACTACAGGTTTAAGCCCGTCAGGTATCCAGATTCTGTCAAATATTTTCACTTGAGAAAACACAAAAACCTTTATAAAAGATTAAATTTGGGTGAAACAATAATTTCTTGGTGTCTTAACTTGGAAGCACACATCATGCATGATCAGAAAATAAAAGCCTAGATGTATTATTGAAATTTACGCCTGTTTTTTTCAAATAAAATGATGGCGTGTTTTCTTCACTGAAAGTCAATTCCAGCAGCAGGCACCGTGGAACGGAACCAAATGCCAGGGTTAAATATCACTTTTAGAACGTCATTATTAATTCATTCAAGATTTTATTTTTTTAGACAAAATTCTAATTAAATCCGGAACGGATATGTGCCATAAATTTCTGAATGGTTATTATCTAAATTTCTATGTTAATGCAGATATCGAACAAATGTTGATTCTTTTATTTTCCTTCCATTTTCCTAAAAGCGGCTTTCCTAAACTCAGCTTTTAATTTGATTAATCAATTATATAAAAAGTGATATGAGCAAATTATCTGAAACTGAATTATGTGACATCCACAGGAATAAGAAGATATTTTTTTCATCTCCCTAATTTTTCTTAAATTACATCGCCAGTAACAGTAAATTGCTTATTTATAAAATTAAAACAGATGATAGTAATACACGTAATTGGAAGGGTGAGTTGCAGATAATTACAAAAATTGTTTTTCTATTCTATAACATGCCTATTGCGTATTATGAAAATTCAAAAATGCTTGCGATTGAAAATGGAATTTAAAGTATAGATATTAATATACTTACCAGTAGCATTCGGGAAAATTACTAAGATAAAATACAGGCTACCAATCAGGCTCCTCATTTTTGAAAATAAAAGAATCCACTTGCGAAGAATTCCGATGCGAGTCTATCTAATGAATTTTGAAGAGCATTTTGCAGTTTATATAACCATCGTCGCTATCTTATACGTACTTCTGAATCATTTGTACTTCTTAATTATGACTCATCCAAACTGTAGTCTCAAAATCACTCCAATGTATTATGACATCATTATGTGATATTTAAGGTGGCGAAAATGAATTACTACGTAATGAACAGATGTTCATATGCAATCTCTCAGCTATTACTGTCTATATTTTCACTTCAAAGCCTCTCTTGATTCTCAAAATTATTTCAATTCTTCTTCATATTCTTCTAACTTGGTACCATGCTTTCTTAATTTCTTCTGTAAATTTTGAAATTCCTTTCTTTTCTTATTCCGTTTTATATCCTCTTGTATCTATTTCTGAGTCAAATACAGCTAGAAAGTGATCCGATTTTTCGTCGTACGGATTATTTCGAGACCTGTGTCAATTCACTGAATTTGTTTGAATTTATTTGGGTCTTTGTTTTTAGTTGATCTCTTTGAAATTATTTGAATTGAAATTTTGTTTTTCTAAATTCTTTAAACTAGTTTGAATTCCTGAAATGTTTCGAATGATACAAATCCTCTTTTTCACTGAGATTGCATATCGGACCGGTTTTGGATGGCTCAAACAAAACTTTAAACCCACCAATACAAATTGCACCTCTAATTAAACCCACGAGCCTGATCTGAGCAATTGTTCTTGTGCCATAAAAAGGGAGACAGAAGTTTGAGTAAGATTGAATGCCTGCTACTCATGACAAGTGTGGAAACAAATGTAGATAGCAAGATTCTAGTTTTCTACCATAATCTGAATAATTTTAATTTACTAAAAAATTGAGCAAGATTGTTTCTTCATTATATTGTAAGGCTATTTCATCCAGTCCTAGAGAATATTAAGCAGAGTTACATACGCAGAAAAATTCTTCGAATTGCAAAACCCGGTTAAATTTAACATTACTCGAAGCTTTAGCTGCTAAGGAATATAATTTCCTTAAGCAACGTGCGGGATATCTTTGGTCCTTCATTTCCAACAGCCAACTAAGTGATAGCTTCAAATTATCCTCAGCAAATTGTAATTCTTAAGTTTCGAGTCGTAAAGCTTAATTTGGTGTATATGACGGAACTTTCAGGAAGTGCACATTTCAGAAAAATGAATTGAACCCTTTTGAAGAATCCCTATTGAAGCTTTTAAATCAGTACTGTATATTTTAAAAGCCGCACTGCCCTAGCATAATACAAAACACCAATCTTCAGATTTCGCAGAATATAGAATTATAAGAACTGCGCCTATAGCAACATTTACTGAATTCATTTTGTTGGTAGCCTTTTCAAAGAAGATACATGAACTTGAACAAATTGACCCTAGGAAGAAATACTCCTTAAATACTTCAAACTGAACCCCAGAGAAAAAGGAATTATAACTTCGTGGTCAAACATTATTGATGCGGCATTGTAGAAGTAAATGAACGGGGTGGAACCAAGAAGAGCCATCCCAAGATTTGAAGATTATCGCTTTAATAATGATGCTTTTATCGTCCTCTGCTCGAAGGAAGAATTTTGAACTTGTGCTATGAAAGCTGTTGGCCAACTATAACCTTGGGCGAGAGCGAAGATCAAAGTGATCGACAGTAAATACATCCGCAACCAAATAAAGCTGTCTGCTTATTTTTTGGGAGTATTTGTAAAATCAACAGTAGCTCTTAAGTGAACAGCAGTCCAAAATCCGACATTGAAGACAGCAGTGTGGAAGATTATCGACGTCAAGGCGCCTAGTTAAGCAACGCAACTTCTAATAACTGCAGACCCGGGCGTGATAGAGTTTTTGAAAGATCGACAACAGGATCAGTATGAAGATCCTATAAAAACCAGGAACATACCCGAAGTGAAAGGCCAGGAGTTGTTTTCGAAGGAAGTGGAGCAGACATTTGGAAGTTACAATGAATATGAGATATCCTCCTTCTAATCTGATTATTAGGTTCTATCCTTTCCACTCATGTTTTTCATTATCTCTCACCCACATATCCTTATTCTTCTTCAAGTCTTCAAGCTTATCTACCTTCCTTATCCATTATCTCCCCAGCCCCTCCTCCCTGAAACAACGCGAGATACATAAAAAATTATGCAGAAGGAATTGTGTTTTTTTTTAATTTATACAGAATCGAAGAATCCAGGTTCCTTGCAAGTTTACAGACTACGCAGAAAATTATTAGGCCTTATACAAAATTTGGATTGCGAAAATGCTAGTTTCGCTGCAGTTTATTTCAGTGGGTATACAATTAACAAAACAATCGCGAAAATAATTTAAATGCGAGGAATATATATTCGAGCACGTAGCGCGAGTTCTAAAAACGGGACCATTGATGAAAGATTAAAGCTTTGAAAACCATAATACATTGACTTTTCAATATAATTACATGTAAGATTTTAATCCAAATTTGGAACACAAACAACATCATATATTAGTTTTACATTTTCTCACTTGAAAAAATGGTGTAGACGATTGTCGTTTGAATGAGAGTTTACCATCTCTATCTTATAATTAATACTAATCCGGCGATTGATAGCTGCTGGAGTTTCATTACTTTCATCTTGGGTCAATGCGGTAACCCTGCGGCTTTCCATGTCTATTTTCACACGTAATTCATGTCTACGATTCCGAATATAAAATTTACTGTAAATTCCAACAACGACATCAAAACTCTTCAATATTCCAAAGATATCACCATCGGATGTGGATAATACAATTTGTTCTCCGATTGGAACAGGATCAAAGACATTACTTCGCATTTTTATTTTAAGTTCTTTATCGGTTGGAAAAGTGTATCTTCGAAGTTCGTATATTCGTTGCTTATTACAATAGGAAATGAGCCGTATGAATCTAAGGTTTTCAAGGCCACATCCGAATCCGTCTGGCGAAGGAAGTTTTGTAGGAGAAGCCATAGACCTGTTAACAATAGGAAGAGTTGGAGGAGGAGACCTGGATCTGGCTCGAAGAGAAGGTTCAGCAGGAGGATGATTCAGGTCAATCTCAAGTAAATGATTTCTTTTAGAAGAATAAGAAGGTTCGCCACGAGGAGCACCTGTAATGGGGTCGTTATTAGGAGAACTATCGGACTGTGAACTTAAGCCTGCAACAAGAAAGATAGGATTTCTTTAAAAGTATGCTTGTATTTCATAAACCCACTATGTAGCACTATTACGATTTTAGCCAGGTTTTAGTTATGCGCTAATTAGAATGAAAGAAACAAAAACTGTTATCGTCAGGAACTGTTCAGTCTTAGTCAGTGTAGCCTTTCGTTCCAAAACATTTCCAATTCCTAGAAGAAAATCACAATGTTCATGATACAAATATTTTTTTAAACACATCTGTTAGCAGCGCTATGATACGACACATCCCTTTTTTTAAATATCATTCACTGATAGTCTCATAAAAATCGGATTATCAGAGTAGTTCAAGATGCAGATTGGAAATATCAATTTCCAAGAGAAGGAACTGTATTCAAGAAAAGGTATCAAATTGAACAAGGCAGCCGAATTAGCCAACATGCCAGTGCATAAAAAGCTGTGCCTGAATTAAAAGAAATTTTAAGCAAATACTTCTCAAAATGGTTGAAGAGCGTACACAATGTACAAGCTCAAATTAAATAGGAAATATTAGATATGACCTTTGCATATAAAAATATTCATTACTGTAACTGTGAACAGAAAGTTCTTGTCAAAAGTAATCATGAGCCTTCAAAATTGTTTCTCAGAAAATCAATGAGTTCTGTTTTTGAAAAAGAAACTGCTGAGGACGAGCGAATGTAAATTCTGAAAAAATATAACTACATCTAAACTTTTTTTTATATGCCAATTTTGAAAAAAGTTTATGTAGCCAAAGTTTTTAGCTTAATTATATTTTAGAAATTATAGATATATTAAATTATTATATTTACCAATAGAATCAAGGATGCATCCCAAGGTTAAGACCAGAATGTAATCGACCCTCATTTTTTCCAAGTAGAACAAAAATTGATTAATATATTGATGAAGAATTTCGTTAGCAGTGTAGCAGGTCAATGTTCTGGCGCTCCGCTATATATCACATAGTATAACCTCGATTCTTTATCTTTGTCCTTCTGAGATATTTACATTTCATTAGAGTCAGTTGCAAGGAAAACATGTAGATACGGAATAAGTTGAACCTAATATCATTTATATCAGTTGTATACGACAATCTTACTTTAGATAAAGAATCTTAAAATATAATTTTTTCCATATATAAGAGTTTAATGTAATAAAAATTTCTCCACGATTAGTGATGATTGAGAAATACCAATGCAAATACATGATGACAGAATTATAAGAAAATTTCAAGCAAATTTGCGGTTTTTCGATTCTTCGTAATCAGATTTTCTTGTTCACGAAACTTTGTTGCCATTATTTTAAAATTGTTTGTCTGGTAAAAGTATATTGGTATGAAAATTGTTATTATTGTGAAAAAATGTATAAACAAGTAATCAACTGTGAAACATGAAAGTCATTTTAAACCCTTTTTTAAATATTACTTTCTAAAAACACTTTTATTCTGATATTTCTAGAAATACATACCTTAATAGATATCTAAAAATTTGGATAACGTTCCGAAAAGGGAATCCGAAAATCCGCAGACTGTAAGTAGTTTACTGCCAAACTTGAGAAACCACCTCGTACTGATTTCAATGGAAATCTCCATTTAGCTAAAATTTTCGAAAATTTAAATCAGCTTTGAATTTTTTAATTTTGACCCCAAATTCGTATTTTAAGACTCAAGAAAGCCTCTCGTTATGACATTCATGGAAATCTAATATTTAATTAAACCTTTTTAAAGAGTCAACTTTTTGAACTTTTGTATTTCGACCCAAAATCCATATTTTAAGACTCGAAAACCCCCCTTGTACTGACTTTCATAAAAATCAACCAATTATTTAACATTTTCAATGAATGTGATGTTTAGCAAAGGACTTTTGCAAATGAACAAAGCATCAAATTTTATTTGAATAATTTTTAATTCATATTTGTTTTATTTAAAAATATGTAAACTAAATAATTGCATTTTTATACGAAAAAGATCAATTTTGACCAAAAATGTAATGGTTAAATGTTCATTTAAGAGAATAATTTTTGAATGAAAAAGAAAACGAATTTTCTGCAATACAATTGAATTTTCAGTTTAAAAAATTACTTTTTAATTCAAAACTACGAATTTCCAACTGAAATTATGAATCTTAAAGAAAAAGAAGAAACTTTTAAGAAAGTAGTTCAACTTTCAACCAAGGAGTTGAATTTTCAACCTAAAAAGATGAATTTTCAACGAAACATGTAATAGTTGATACTTCAGAAAACAAGTTTTAATTTAAAATAAACAACAGTTGGATTTTAGAAACCAAAAACGAGTTTTCAAAATAATACCAAATTTTTTAATTTTCAAGCCAAAATGTTGAATTTTCTATAAAACAGTTGAATTATCAACAAGCAAGTAAATTTTTAACCAATGAATTGAGTTTTCAACAAAATAGTTAAATTTTCAGTTATTTGTTAACCAAACACTTGCATTTTCAACCAAAAAAGATTACATTTTTACAGAAAGAGATGAATTTTCAAACCAAACAGATGAATGTTCAACAAAATGATTGAATTTTCAACCAAAACATATTTATATGTCAAGGAAGAAAAAAAATTGCAATTAAATTGTTGAATTTTTAAGGTAACAAAAAAAAATATATATATACATATATATTAGGCTGGTTCTAAAAAATCGACTATTTTTTTTTTCAAAACCCCCACATAATAACTTCCAGAAAGGTTTAAAAAGACGCCTGTTAAAAGCAAATCTTTTAATATTAATTTAATATATTCGCTCAGCGCAAATTTCTATTTCCCATTTAAATAGCATGTCAAAAAAAATTTTTTTAATTTGGAATTTTTTAACTCTTCACCGGCTTAATGAATTGCTAAGCATATATAACCAATTTTTGTAGGGATTTCGACGCTCTACAATAAAGGTCTTATATGGTTTTTTCATAAATTCATTCCTTCAAAAGTTATTTAAGGTTAAATTTGAACACATAAATTTATCGTTTTTTTTCTTAATTTTTGGAAAAATTTTGAAATTTATCACTAATTATCGTAGTATTTTTTTAGAAATTTTACAGTTTATAATTTTCTTCAAAAAAAAGATCGTTTAACAATTCTTGAATCGAAAAGCTCAGTATCTTTATGTATTACCTGCTTATTTCTCATTAAAATAGTAGTGTTCATCTATTAAGTATCAAGATAATTCAGATACTAATGAAAAGACGTCACTTTTAGAAACATACTGTTTCGTATTTAGTATAGTATACAAATAAAATTCAAGATTAACAATTTTGAATATTAATACTAAAAGAACATTATTTATAAATTTTAGCGTTAAAATTATCATTGCGAACATTAACTCTTATTTCAATGTTTTCTTGTTACAATATGGAAATTCTTATTTTTTATTACATTATTACTGTTATTACATTAATAATAAATTTCAAATTTTTGCCAAAAATTAAGAAAAAAAACGATAAATTTATTATGTGTTCAACTTCAACCTTAAATAACTTTTGAAGAATTGAATTTATGAAAAAATCATAAGAGAACTTTTTTGTAGAGCGTCGAATTCCCTGCAATAATATATTATGGTCTTAGCAATTCATCAAGCCGTTCAAGAGTCACAAAACTCCAAATTAAAAAAAAAGCACATGCTATTTAAATGGGAAATAGAAATTCGCGATGAGCGACCTCTAAATATTAATATTAAGAGCTCTGCTTTTCACAGGCGTCTTTTTACACCTTTCCGGAAGTTTTTATGTGGGGGTTTCGAAAAAAAGGCGATTTTTTTGAAGCAGCCTGATATATTGTAACCCGTTAGTTACAGGAATAGAGCCTTAACATAGGCAAAACACTCTGCTGGCTCGTAAGTAGAGCACTCTGTTGCATCACAGAGGAGCAACAGAAGAGCGCAGGCTCCGAAGCCTCCCTCTTCTCACTAGCACGCGAATAGTGGGAGTCGAAAGTGTAACGCTTCTATAAAAAGCGTTACGCAAGCCGAAAACGGCAGTTGGGGGTGTTGCTTGGCAAACGCAACAAATCTTCGGGAGTAATTCAACGGAATCTGGAGAACTCTCTTCTCTATCCTTGCCAGGCTCGGTCAACTCTGTACAGTGAAATGGCGAATTCTTAGGACCATGGCGCGGGGACAGAGAGGCATTGAGGGGTGCGATATTATTTCTCTGGCCCATCGCAGATGGCGCTAACTTTCAACGCCAACGGGTGGGGCGATGTGAAAAGCGCGTGCGCGGCAAATTGTTTCTTGTCGCTTGTGGCTGTGATTTTGTTGGTTATGTAGTTCTGTACTGAAGTCCTTCAAATAAAGGCAAAATTAAGTGAATGAGAAACGTAAAATGGGAAATAGAATAATAATTATCTTTAATTTCCTATTTTTCGTTTCTTATTTGCTTCACTTTGTCTTTATTATTCCTTTTTTGTTGAATTATTCTAGTATTCAATTCATGTAAGGAAGGGGCATATACATATTTAAAGACCAACACATGCACGCGTCTGTAGTTCTCTGGCTCATCACAGATGGCGCGGAATATCGCCATTTATTTCCCACAGAGTTGACCGAGCCTGATCCTTGCCTTGTACATCTCTCCGAGATATTTGGAAAATTTGTGCTCTTTTGCTTAATAACCTAAGTCCCCAAATTTTCTCTTTAGAGTTGTGCGTGCCATTCAAGGCTTCAATTTACTTTTTCCTACGGGATATTTCTGAGCGCGATTTTTCTACGTTAAAATATCTTACGGATTTTGATTCCGATTATCTTGAATTTAAAGACTTTAACTTTGTGGCAATAAGCATGATATTTGAGAGAAGCATTGTCGATCCAAAATTACACTCGTCTAACTGAAGGGCGGAGCACAGTTCACTGTGTAAACCGGTTGAAGAAGTTAGCACTTATAATTTTGAACTGACATTTTAAATCCTTAGCTTCTTATAGGCGAGCGGGAATTTATTCCCCAACTTGGCTAAGAAAGAAGCTAAGCTTAAAGAGCAGTTTCTGAGAATATTTCTCTATTTTAAAGGGATTTTGACCCTAGCAATAAAAGTTGAAAGAGAGTAGAAATCTCATAACCGAAAAATTCCGGATCCGCAAATATATTTCGAAAACCCCCTTTTCGCCTCTACTTCGAGCAGGTAGCAGTGGCACCTGTAGTCCGAGAGTAACTCGACTCAGGCTGAAACAGGATGTAGATATTCCCGGACGAATTTTCATTCAAGGAAAGATTACAATTATTTTTTAAATTATATGTGTATTATAATACTATTATATTCACGAGTGGAATTAAGGATGATTGCCACGTTGATGATCATAGTATAAATGACCCTCATTTTGTCCAAGTAGACGAAAAACTGATTAATGTATTCATGAAAAATTCGGTGAGCAGCGTAACAAAGAAATATTCTAGTGTTTAATTATAGATTAAAAAATACTTCATAAAGTCTTTATCGTGCAGTTCATAGGCGTCAAGGTTAGCATTCTAAGATATTTACATTTCATTAGAATCATTCTAAAGACTAAAAATGAAATGACAAACCAGTCCAGGATCCAGTATACATTTAACATTATCTTGAATATTTTGCACTCTCTCAATTATTTTATAACATTTTGCCTAATTTTTCTCGATTTTCCATTGAAAAATAAAAAAGTGAAGGTAGGGCAGAAAATCCTGGGGGAGGGTCGATCACCAGTTTTGCCAAAGAGTAGATCTGCGCCTGTTTCTAAATTCGTTAATGTTGAGATACAAAATTCGATGAATTTTTGTATTTTTTCTTAAAAACTTCCTATTATAGTTACTATAATTCAGAATCAGATGTAAAACTGAAGAGATTTTTAATATAATAAGGGCGTAAATGAAAAAACACCCAACGCAGAAGAAGATAAGGCACTAATGTTAGGTTTATATGTAACCATTTTTCTAAACTTGTATTCAAGAGTGTGGAAACTAGCAGTGTAAATTTATAATTTTAGTGTTCATAATTATATTGAATTAAGGAAGAAATATTACTTGCAGCATTGTAAGTTAATTTATGGAATAAACTGAAGAATGGAATTGCATAAATTATTAATTGGATCCAGATCAGAAAGTTTGTTAGGACAGTTATCAACTTCTTTTTTAATAAAAAAAACATTTCAGTTAAGGCTCTTTTAGTTGGATTTTCCTCTTTGTGAAGGACTTCAATAACGTCTCGAACAAAACTTTATCCTATGGTAATACCTTCCACAAACAAAAGCAAAACGATAAAGAACATTATTTTTTCTTAGGTTTTCAATTTTTCTTTGCCTAATTTAAAAGTTTTATTGAGTTTGGAATTCACACTAAAAGGGATTTTGACTTTAAAAAGTTACTAACAGTATTTTAATGTTCTCTAAAAATGTACCATAATCAGAAATAGTAATTGTACCACTGTGATCCAATTCCTTATTTGTCACGTGAGTAGCATTAGGGTTTGTGTTTCTGTGGCTGAATTTTTTATTCTATTATCGATCTGTTTGTCAGTTATGTTTTGTAGAAAATTGTTTGAAAGAAGATAATATTTTACAGTTTTTAAATTATCATTATGCAATTCCTTGTCCAATTTTTTCAGTATCATAACACTTTCTGATTAGATTAGGTTATTTTTACAAGTGTCATGTGATTTATGCATGGAAGTATAAATTAAAGTCAATAAAGGTTTTACGAAAGTACAAAATTTTTCTTAAGATTCCTGACAAAATTTAATCTGACTTTTTATTTTAAAAAATTAATGTTAACATTTGTTCCAACATTTCAAAATAAAGTTTTGAAGCTGTTCAAGGATTTTGAGAGGTTTCAAGATAATACAAAAATATTCTTAAGATTCGTGGTAAAGTTTTGAACGATTCTTTATTTTAGAAAATAATAATTTTAAGCGAATACTTAAACTAGATTTCAAAACAATTTTTGATTTATGAATAACAATTGAACAATTAAAAATTTGTAAGGACCTGAAACTAAAATAATTTTACTTGTAATTTGAAAATTTTTCAGTTCACAACAAATTTAATTTTTCAATTTTTAATATTTCTAACTTAAAATTGCTTGAAATGATAAAATTTTGAAAATCTCTAAATTATTTGATTCATTCTTCAATTTAGAGAATCAAAAATGATAGCGTGGATTTACATATTATTTAACTCTTTGTATTGTACAATTTATGAGAGTTTAACAACTAATTTTTATTAAGCATTTAAATTGAAAAAAATTTAGGCTTTAGGGTCCTTCAGGGAGAAAAATAAATAAATAATTTGATTTTACTTTTTATAAATAAATGAATCGAAAGTAGTTGCTTTTTTTATTAAAAATTAATTTTTCAACTAAAAATGTAACTATATCATGTTTGTTTGAATATTAATCTTATTGACTTAAAAATTCAACTACATGTTCGGATGAAAATTTATGTATTTCGCTAAAGATTATCCTTTCTTCGTAGAAAATTATTTTTTTTTTTCATTGAAAATTAATTTTTCTTATGTTGAAAATTAGTGTTTGTATTGAAAATCAATTATTTTAAATAAAAATTACCTCCATTTTTTGTCGAAATTTTTTTTTTATGGACATTCAATCTTTTCGGTAGAAAATTCATTTTTTTTGATTGAAAATTCAATTATTTCGCTGTAAATATATTTTTTTTGTTTTAAAAGTTTATTTCTCTAACTAAAAATTAAAATAGTCTATTTTTTTTTAAATTGATCTTTATTGATTGAACATTTATCTACTTTGTTTAAAATTTGTCTTTTTTGGTAAAAAAGTAACATTTTTGTTTGAAAATTTCATTAGAAATTAAAATATTTCTTTGAAAATTCATGTATTTTGTTGAAAATTATTCTTTTCTGATAGAAAAATAGTTTTTTTTTTTAATAAAAAATTAATGTTTTCTAACTAAAAATGTAACTATTCTATTTTTCATCGACATTTTTTTCAATATACATTTATTCCTTTTTGTTGAAAATGCATCTGTTTGTTTAAAAATTTGTTGTTTTTTTTTTTTGCTAGCAATATAACCTTTTGGTTGAAAATTCTATTACAAATTAAAATCTTTGGTTGAAAATTCATATATTTTCTTAAAAATTATTGTTTTTTGGTTGAATTTTCATTCTTTTGGTTTGAAATTAGTTTCTTTTTTACTGAAAATTAATTTCTTCCGCTAAAAATATTCAATTTTTCGTAGAATTTTTTTTATGGACCTTTAATTTTTTAGGTTGAAAATTCATCTGTTTGTTGAAAATTTGTCTCTTTTTGGTAGAAAAGTAAAATTTTTGGTTGAAAATTTCATTAAAAATTAAAATATGTGATTGAAAATTCATGTATTTTGTTGAAAATTATTCTTCTATGATAGAAAATTAGTTTTTTTAAATTGAAAAATAATTTTTTTGTAACCTAAAAATTTAACTATTCCATTTTTCGTCGAAAATTTTTTTATATACACTTAATCCTTTTCGTTGAAAATGCATCTATTTGTTCAAGAAATTTTTGTTTCTTTTCCTATCAATATAACCTTTTTGGTTGATAATTTAACTGTTAGGTTGAAAATTCTATTAAAAATTAAAATATTTGCTTGAAAATTTATATCTTTTGTTACAAATTATTCTTTTTTGTTGAATTTTCATTCTTTTGGTTGAAAATTAGTTTCTTCTGTATTGAAAATTAATTTTTTTTCAACTAAAAATTTAACTCTTCAATTTTTCGTCAAATTTTTTTTATAGACAGTCAATCTTTTTCGTTGAAAATTTCATTAAAAATTAAAATCTTTGCTTGAAAATTCATGTATTTTGTTGAAAATTATTCTTTTTTGATCGAAAATGAGTTTTTTTAATTGAAAAATAATTTGTTTTAAACTAAAAATTTAACTATTTTATTTTTCGTCGAAAATTTTTTTATATACATTTAATCCTTTTTGTTGAACATGCATCTGTTTGTTTAAAAATTTGTTGTTTTTTTTTTGCTAGCAATATAACCTTTTTGGTTGAAAATTCAACTATGAGGTTGAAAATGCTATCAAAAATTAAAATATTTGGTTTAAAATTCATATATTTTGTTGAAAATTAATTTTTTCAACTAAAAATTTAACTATTCAATTTTTCGTCGATTTTTTTTTATAGACATTCAATCTTTTTTGTTAAAAATGTCATTAAAAATTAAAATGTTTTTTTGGAAATGCATGTATTTTGTTGAAAATTGTTCTTTTTTTATAGAAAATTAGTTTTTTTTTTAAATTGAAAATTAATTTTTTTTAAACTAAAAATTTAACTATTAGATTTTTCGTCGAAAACTTTTTTTATATACATGTAATCCTTTTTGTTCAAATGCATCTGTTTTTTTTAAATTTGTTGTTTTTTTTTGCTACCAATATAACCTTTTTGGTTCAAAATTCATCTATGAGGTTGAAAAGTCTATTAAAAATAAAAAATATTTGGTTGAAAATTCGTATATTTTGTTGAAAATTATTCTTTTTTGGTTGAATTTTCATTCTTTGGTTGAAAATTAGTTTCGTTTTTATTGAAAGTTAATTTTTTCAACTAAAAATTTAACTATTCAATTTCCCGTAGAATCTTTTTTTCGTATAGACATTTAATCTTTTTGGTTGAAAATTCATCTGTTGGTTGAAAATTTTACTATTTCACTGGAAATTTATTTCAATTGGTTAAAACTTATTTCTCTAAATTAAAATTAAACCATTCTATTTTTTTTTTTTGAAAATTTATCTTTCTTTTTGTAACAATATAACCTTTTTGGTTGAAAAGATAAATACTTGGTTTAAAATTTATTTTTTTGATCGAAGATGGAGAATTTTAGTTTATTTTCAGCATAAAGTTAGTATACTAACTTCATGCTATTCCTATAGGAATACTATACTCGCTTTGAACTTGTCTAAAGGTAAGGCAGTTTAAAAAGAATTATAATTTATTAGAATTAGAATTGATATATTTTTTTTCTAATTTTATTAGAATTCATTTTTTTTCTCAATATAAGACCATCTTTTATCAATACTTGTTAGAACCAGATTTGAAGAAACGTTAGTGAGAAGTAAAGTTACATCAAATAAGATCATAATATGGTCACAAAAAATAATAATTTGATCAAGTTTTTGTTTTGATTCCTTAGCATTCTTGATGAAAGATTTAGGTTTTCGAAAAGCAGAGTTAAAGACAGAGACATTGTTAAAGGCTTCTTCTATGGTATATGTAGCATATTCAATAATACTAAAAACATGTCTCAATCTTCCTAATATCCAATTCTTTAGTTTATTAAAATTTCTTCCTTCTATAAGTTTGAGAGGGTTGCCAATATTTTTTTCGTAAGTGATAGAATCATTTAACATTATGTCAATTTTATTGGTGCAATCCAATTAATAAGAACAACCGTGACATTACCCTTATCTGCACGGGTGATGAAGAGATCTTCATGTCCTTTGATAAATGCTCTAGTATCAGTAATAATTTCAGGAATGAAAAAAAAAATTAATCAAAAATAAGTTTAGCTTTTTTAATCTAATGGTCAGATAAACAGAAAATGTTATGTCTTGATTCAGGCTGTAGCTGTTCAGGAATCTTATCACATGAAAGTGGTGAAAAAAGTCAAAACGACTTCTTCCAGGAACAATAATAGTGATATATAAATCAGTTTACCAAGACAATAGAAGCTCTAAAAAATTCAAAGTTGCTCACCATTAGAGTGAAGTTAAAAAAATTCAAATTGAGTTAAAAAGCAATGATAAGTAGGGATTGTTGTGGTTGCTCGTCCATATGCAAACCATTTTAAAAATAAATTCTTGAATGAAAAAGATTGTTCAGTCCATAATTTTGAGTATTGTTATGAAGAATTAGTCTGTAATTAAAAATAGTAATATATGATTAAATGTATTACATTTTGGAGGTTATTTTAAATATGAAGTGAAATAAAATACATAGAAGGAAAAAATTCTCTTACCTGAAACTAAATTAAAAACAATTTCCAAACAAAATAAAATTTACTCATCCTGTGAGGAATTTGGTTAAAATTAGTTCCTAAGAACTGTTATTTTTGTGTAGGTATAATCGAAGCAACCACAACAACTCCATTGTGGTTATACCAATAACAACAATTCTCTATCAATCGGAATGCGCAGTCTTAAAAATTCAGGAGCTACATATTAAAAATCGAATAGGAATACAACTAAAATTGAAACAATAAATATTATTGAACTGAATTTGTTCGCATGAGAATTCAGAAGATAATTGTAAAGTATTATTAGATCATTAAAAAAACTTACAATTGTATGAACAATAAGATCATAAACAAACTAGCATAATGCATCAATAATCATCATATGAGATTCGTTGAAAGTATTCAAATCCGAAATAAGATGAATGTTTTTATATCCTTCCCTCTTGATGAAAACATTTCAGAAAAACAACGTTTATGATAATCAGGTTCCTCGTGTAGAATTTTAATATCATCCCATTTTACAAAATTAATATCACCTGAATGTTTATTAGTTACATGCTGACTAATAGCTCTATGATATTTTCCTGCGAGTCTAATATTATCTTTTTGTTCTTTTAAGCCTATTCTAAGTGGACAACTGATTTGGCCCACATAAGTCATACCACAAGAACAAGTAATTCTATAAACAACATTATAACGGTCTAAGATATTAAGTTTATCTTTGCCTAATTTAATATATTTATCAAAATGGTCAGTTCTAAAAACAGTTTTTATGTTGTAATTATTAAGAAATCTGATAATATCATTTGATATTGTTCCTAAAAATGGAATGGGTATCATCTCTTTTTTAGAATTAATAACCTCACTGTTATTATCTGTTTCTAAAAGAAGTCTATCCCTAGATTCCAATTCTCTTAGCCTTTTTTTAATGTGTTTATCAACAAAAATATTAGGATAATTATTATAAAATAAGTACTTCCTAAAAATATTCAAATTTTATGAAGAATAGAATTAGATAAGAGGATAGTTACACCAACTAAATTTTTAACCACACCAATCTTGTGTTGCACAGGATGATCTGATAGAAAATTGAGAAATCTACCTGAATATGTTTTTTTGCGGAAGCAATTCGTGATGATACTATTATCTAAATCTCTAATTACTTCAAGGTTTAAAAAACTGATCGAATTATTCTTTTCTGTTTTAAAAGTAAATTTCAGTCTAGAATGATAAGAGTTGAATATTGAAAGTATAAACTGGAGTTTATCACTTGGTATAATTAAAAACGGGTCGTCAACATAACGTGTGTAAGCTGGAATTTCAACATTAATTTTTTAAAAAGCATAAGATTCCAAGTCTTGCATGACTATTTCAGATAATATAGCAGAAATAGGAGATCCCATAAGAGTTCCAAAATATTGTTTATATATCATCAAAGTTGAATATTGTGGAAGCTAAAAAAATTGAAATGCCTTTTTTGAATTCGTCTAATGGTATCTTATTATGACGACCAATAAAACACCATCTGCCATCAATACTTTTTAACACCAATTCAGATGGAATATTCGTGAATAGTGATGTAACATCTGAAGATGCCATAATATAATCATCAGGAACGAAAGTAGGTAAAGATTTAGAAATTATTTTACTAGGTGTTTTTGCTAACACATAAGTAGGAGTATTAACAGAAGAAACTACAGGTCTAACAAGGGGGGTTAGGTTGGTGTCCGACGCCGATTTTTTTGTAACTTTGCAGATGAAAAGAGGATCCCAGACTATAAAAAAAAATTACTTTTTTGGGCAATCGTTCATATTTAGGGGTGGAAATCACCCCTTCTATATTTTTGATACTTTTACTGTTTTAAGAGGTATCATTGTTTTTTCTTTCTTGTTTTCATGTTCTTATATTAATAAACCCTTATTATGTGAAAACTACCCCTCAAAAACTTTTTATGTTTTGTTTAGCAGGCGAGTTTAATGACAATACATATATAACAGAACTGTTTGAAGAATTTTTATTTAGGTTCAGGCACGTACATATTTCCATTGAAAATTGTACACACATACACGTACCCTTTCGCATATCGTCCCTCTAACCCTTATTGCTCAAGGCTTTCGACTTACAATATATCTTATACGAAATAAAAAATAAATTAAAAAAAAAAACGAAATATTGCCTTCAGAATTTGTGTGAGACACAACTTATTATTTAGATCGTCAAATGAATAATTGTCCATTTTTTACGTATGTCATACGGTCTCATTCAGATAATAATAACGACAATATTAAAATTGGATCATTTTTTAATAATAAGATAAATTGTCGTTATTATTATCTAAATGAGGCCGTATGACATACGTAAAAACAACCTAATTGACTAAATATTGACTGTTTACAAGTTGGGTGTCTGATATGATAAAAATATTATCATTTTGGCATTTCAAATAAAATTGTAAACAGAAAAGAACATTTGTTCAGTCACATTTGCTTCTTTCTCTATTGTGCGAAGTATTACTAATAAAATGAGAATCAATCCATTAAATATAATATCGTTATTGACAATAACGTTCAATAAGGAAAAACTTTGCATTCAGCCTTCAGAAGTAACACCTGAGGAGGTACATCTACACGATGTAATAGAGGATATTATAATGAAAAATGTGTTTGATTCCTCATTTATTATTGAGAATTCAGTTGACTTACAATTTGCTCATGAGGATAGTCAAATTGACATACAACCGATTGAAGATGAAGAACAAGAAGAAGAAAAGGATTATGGTGAAGTTCCTAGTTGTTTATATCAAGAGGAGAGAGTTCATTTCGACTATAAAAAAGGAGCTGTTGACTTTTGGAATTCTGGAAAGAAAAAATGGTTATCTTTTACAACCGTTCATCAAAGATTCAAGAAGCTTCGTTCAGAGCGACAATTCAGAAGATGGCAAGAACAAGTCAACAGTGGTGGTGACCGAGAAGATAAGCTATACAACGTTGCAAAATACACTTTCGACAATTTGAAGGAGGTTATTGATTCAAAGATGACAGTTCACGATATAGATCTTCGAAGATGGGCTTTACAAAAGAAGCATGAATTGGAAATGCCATGGTTTAAAGCATCACGTTGGTGGGTATGGAAATTCAAGAAAATGCATAACGTTGTTTCGCGAAAAATCACAAAATTTATATCTATATCATCTTTACATGACACTAGAGATACAGAACAAGAATGTGATGTTTTTAAAAACAATGTAAAATCAGAAATTCTGAGGTACGGGGAAAGCAAAATTTTCCATTCCGATCAAAGTGACTTTAATTTAGAATTACACAGTGGAAGAACTTTGAGCTTTAAAGGAACAAAAACTGTGGAAAATGTTGTTCAATCGGTTTCCTCCACCACGCATAGCTATCCGATTTAGCCAACCATATCTGCCGATGGAAGATTACTTTCACCCTTTTTTGTAGTTTTAAAGGAACCATCCGGAGAATTTGGACCAAGAGTAAGCCAAGGGCTTTTTCAGGCAAACAATATTTATTTGCAAGCCTCTAAATCCGGTAAACTTTCTTCAGAATTACTGCAAATGTGGCTTCCAGATGTATTTTTCCCTAACGTAGGAGAAAATTCTGTGTTTTTGTTAGATTCATGGAGTGGCCAGTGTGAACAAACCGTGCAAACTGCTATACCGGAAGGTAAAACCCTTTTACTGAAAACTATTCCAAAAGGCACAACTGGGAAAATTCAGCCCTTGGATGTGTTTGGGTTTAGGATCTGGAAGAATTTCGTACGAAAAATCTCTGACACTTCTATTCTTTTGAGGTCTGATATTAACTTGCACATTAGAAATAACATTATAAAATTACAGTCCCTCACACATGATCAATTGTCTTCACCTAGATTTATTAACGTATTCAAATATTCTTGGTATAAAAGCGGATATATAGAAAATAGACCTCCGCATTTTGATAACCCTGCAGACTTTTGTTTCAAGGAAGATATTGAACCTTTTTGTGATATTTGCGGTGATGTTGCAGTAATAACATGTGCATGGTGCAAGAAGAGGTTGTGCCTAAAACACTTCTTCGAAGAATATAATTACTTTGAAAACTTCGTGCCTTAAAAATCGAATGATATTGTTTCTTCTTAACTAATCTTTCGTTATTTAAAACAATTTTAGATTAAAATTAGAATTAGATTAGAATTTTATGCGCAATTTTGCAAATGGTCAAATTAACACACACTCATCATAACACAGATTTATTTTTTATTTCGTAGAAGATATATTGTAAGTCGAAAGCCTTGAGCAATAAAGGTTAGAGGGACGATATGCGAAAGGATACGTGTATGTGTTTACAATTTTCAATGGAAATATGTACGTGCCTGAACCTAAATAAAAATTCTTTAAACAGTTGTGTTATATATGTATTGTCATTAAACTCGCCTGCTAAACAAAGCATAAAAAGTTTTTGAGGGGGAGTTTTCACCTAACAAGGGTTTATTAATATAAGAACATGTGCCATCGTTAACAAATAATTAATTATATTATTATTGATTGTCCAAACTAAATATTTTAATTCATTACTTACAAAAATGTCATATTAATAACTAAATTTTTTATTTATTGATAATACTAAAGGGGTGGATGGCACATAATTTAGGGGTTATTTCGAATAAGACTGATAATTCTTAATAGAATTAATTATCAAAACTATATGTTTGCAGCAACAAAGTCCAAAATCTTAAACTATGTGTCATATGGCGAAGCATCCTATAGGGGTAGATTTTTTGAATATCATACTCTAAGGGGTAAGTATTTTTAAAACTCAAGATAATATTATAATATAGAATCAATCAGAACAATTTTGTGCAAAAACAAGAAAGAAAAAACAATGATACCTCTTAAAACAGTAAAAGTATCAAAATTTTAATTTTTAATTCAAATTTTCTTGAAATTCAACAATGTTTTTTTTAGAGAAATTTGTCTACTTATGATATTTTTAATTTTTTATAACACTAAAAATGATTAGGATCGTACTTGATTAAGCCACAACAACAATAAAATCTACCATACTACTATGATATCGCGATCTTTGATATTACAGGGATCACAGCGTAGAAGGAGCTCAAAAAAAGGGAAATAGGGTGGTTTTCTCACGAAAAAGGGGGAAATAGGGGAAATATTAAACATTTATTTTCATATGTCGAAAAGAATAAACAACCTTTTCGTAAGAAATGTTACATTTTTAAATAATTTTTTATGATTTGTCAATGATTTGTGCCATTAAAGATTTATTTTTGAAAATTGGATATACTCAGATCGTTGTAAATCCATCCAGAGTGAAATAAAAAAGTCCGGGGAAAAAAAAATTAGTTAAATACACAATTTTGATATGTTTAACATCGTTCTCATAAATATTTCTTTCCAATATTTGTCATTTCATCCTTACTATAATTAATACTATCAATCTAAACTTAAAATAATTGAAATCGGTTGATATCTTCTGTTCTCTTTCTAAAATTTACAATTAAACAAATTTTTTTAATTAAAAAAAATGTGCCTTATTGAAAATTGTCGGAAAATATACAAAAACATGTTTTTTGGTTTGACTCGAACCTGAAATTAAGTCAGCTTGAACCAAAGAAACATGTTATTATTTTTTATCCATGGAAAACTTTTTTTTCGTGGTGTTTATAACGTTCGAAAATCGCAAAAAAAGATATGAAATCCGAAAATCCTAATTCACGGCAAACATTTTTTTCCGGAAAAGCAAAATAAAAAAATGTTTCTTTGGTTCAAGCTGAATAAATTTCAGTTTCGACATATTCGACTTTTTTTTAAAATGTGTGCATATGACTCAATCCAACAAAAAAACATGTTTTTGCACATTTTCAAAAAAATTGTAACTGAACAAGAAATTTATTGTTGACTTTCGCAATTTTAAATCTTCAACGAGTAAGATAATTTTTGAACAAAATAGTTGAATTGTTGAATTAAGAACATCAGTTTTTAACTAAAAATCGAATAGTTATATTTTCGTTTCAAAAAATTAATTTACAATTGAAAAAACTGAATTTTCTCCCAAATTGTTGAACTTTGAAGCCTTAATGAAGAATTTTCTACAATGCAGTTGATTTTTCAACATGAAAATATGAATTAATGATTTAAAAGTTAATTTTCAACCAAGCATTACAATTTTTAGTTAAAAAACCTACTTTTTAACAAACAAGAAAAAACTTTCACTAAAATGATGAATTTTTAACAAAGTAGTTAAAAATTCGACCAATTATTAGATTTCTCCCCCAAACTATTGAATTTTACAGAGAAAATTCAAATTTTCTACAAAACAGTTGAATCTTCAATCCGAAAACACGAATTTTCAACAAGAGCTGAGCTTTCAACCAAAAAAGATTTTTTAGCCAATAGAGAAAAGGACGAATTTTTAACAGATTACATAAATTTTTAACCAAATATTTGAATTTTCAAAATAAAAAAGATCAGCTTTGAACCAAAAATGGAATTGCCACATTTTCATTTCAATAAACTAATTTTCAAATGAAAAAACCAATTTTCTACCAAATTATTGAACTTTCGTGCCAAAAAAAGGACTTTCTATAATACACTCGAATTTTTAACCCAAAAATATAAGCTTTCAATATAAAAAATAATTTTCAATCAAAAATTGCAATTTTCAGTTAGAAAAAATGAATTTTTAACAAAGTAGTTTGATTTGCTACCAAAAAGACAGCTTTTCAACAAAATAAATATATTTTCAACCAAATAATTACATTTTTAACCAACTGTCTGCCAAAAAATATAACTTTTGAACGAAATTTGAACTTGCAACCAAATAGTTGACTTTCCGACTAAAAAGGATCAATTTTCAAACACAATAATTCAATTGTGAGTTTAAGAAAATTAATTTTCAACAAAAAAAAAGTTTCAACAATAGTTAAATTTTCAAGCAAAGATTTCAAAAAATTAAAAATTGCTCAAGTGAGAACATTTAAAATTGCAGTTGATGAACTTGGAATGCTCCATTTCTTAATTAGGTATTTAACTTTGTACATTTCAACTAAAATGTATTAATCTTTTAATACCTATTATTAAGAGTATTTATTTTTAATGGTCTGCACTTGGAACGTGTACCTTATTTATTCATAAATAATTTATTTGAGTGCTATAATTGCTTTAATTATTATTCAATAATGGATACATTTTCAAATATCGTATATTGAAAGAGTAAAGGGGAAAAGGGTGAAAGTTTTTGAGAATAGGGGGGCGGGGGGGGAGGGGAATTTCAAGAAAAAAGGAGAAACTAAGAAAAACAGTAAAAAAATGTGCACCCGGATAATAATTTCTCGGAACCGAATATTTTTTGTTTGTTTTCAACAGTTTTTATTCTAATTCAGCATCCCCATATCTCATGAGAAAAATGTTCTTTGTTAATGTATTGAATTCCTGAAAACAAAACAAAAATTCAACGATCAAATACAGACAAACACCACGAAATTCTCCTATTGAAACTCCTAAAAACAAAAAACTTTGTTTCTTCGCGGAAAAATATAAAAGAGGAAAGAAAAATGAGAAGGCTACCAACCACATCTCCTTCCTTCTCTTTTTTATTTCTTTCGTCTTTTTTATTTTTATTATTATCAAATCACAATATGAAAGCATGCAAAATATTTACCAACGTTTCGGTGCTCACACAGCACCCTTATCAAGGCAAAAAAAATTAGAGCAGGTAGGAACAGCGACGAAATAACGACGCTATCACCTCGATACCTGACAACTGAATTTGGATAAAATGACAAATCCGTTATAAACAAACAAGAAATGAGAGAAAGTCAAGACCCATGAAAACGTATTGCTCAATGTAATTAATCATACTAGAATAACTTTTGTTTAATTTATCCAAACCAGTTTTCAAATTAATAGACAACCTATTTTGTTTTTCTTAATATGAAGCATTTCCATGAATTCTCTCTTTCTCTCCTTAGTTTTACTGTGTAAAATTTCAACATTATCCCAGCCAAACTGATGGTCAACATCAACAAAGCCTCTCGTATGTCTAGCAAGAACGCTCTTATAACAACGTCAGACTGGTAGTCTGTCCCACATAAGTCATCTTACAAATCTTGCAAGTGGTCTTGTAAACAACACCACCTTTGTCAAATTCATCTATAGGATCTTTACCAAAAGTTATTATTAAATCCATTTTTGATGGTATACGGAAAATAGTATGAATATTAAATTTTTTTAACATAAATTCAATAGTTTTCGAAATTTGACCAAAAAAGGAAGATCAAAAGTATTGAAAGAACTATATTCTTTCAACTCTTCCTGATTATCTGTAGATAAAATGTTACTTTGTTTGTTTCTGATTTATTGAATTCTAATTGTGATATGTTGCTCAATCAACTTTTGTGGGTAATGATTAAGAAAAAGGATATTCCTAACTATATTCAAATTCTCTTTGGGAAATGAAATGTGGGACAAACCTAGAGCTCTGTCAAATAAGTTTTGGATTACTGCAATTTTGTTTTGAAAAGGATGAGCCGAAAAGAAATTCAAAATTCTACCTGAATGTGTACTTCTCCTATACCAATTGGTAATAATATTACCATTCTGACCCTTAATTATTTCTACGTCCAAAAAATGGATTCTATTATTGTTCTCTATTTCATGGGTGAACTGAAGTTTTCAATGAAAACTATTAAAAGCATCAAAAACTGCCTGTAACTTTGTTAGAGTAACACATAATAAGGTATCATCAACATATCGAAAGTAAAAGGGCAAAACAAAATCCAGCTTCTTAAAAGCAAAGACCTCCAAATCTTCCATAACTATTTCTGCTAAAATCGGAGAAATGACTGAGCCTATGGGAGTACCGAATTTTTGCCTGTAAAAAGATCCATTGAATTTAAAATAAGTTGAGTTCATAATGAAAACTATCCCTTCAATGAAATCTTTTTGACTTAATCGAGTACGTGTTTTTATATTATCCCATCATTCATTTGTCTTTTAAAACATCAGATTTTCCTTAATCGAAGATTTTTAAACGATGATAAAAAACATGAGAACAAACTTTCTATTTTGATTGATCTACAAAATGATATTCAAGAGCAAAATTTAAATTTACACAAGATTTTTGAAAAAGAAGATAAGGAGCCTTGGTTTGTAAATTTGGAAAATATTCAAATTCCTGATTCAGTTACAGATATTCTCAGATTAGGTAACGGTTTTAGTAACCATGTGATTAAAAGTAAATCGAAACAAATGATGGAAATAGTCAAAGATGTTGAATCAAGTATACACAAAATTCCAATATTAGATCAACAGGATTTCCGAAACAAGGTTTTACACTTGTCTAAGAGCTTTGTTGATAAAAATTGTTTGCACATTAGTAGTATCGATCGTAAAATTTCTAAAGGTTCCAAGATAACGAAAGGTTTCCTTAAAAACAACCCTGATATAATTTGCATGAATGCTGATAAAGGCAATATTACAGTTTGTATGAAGAAATAGGATTATATTAGGGATATGGAGGATTTACTTTCCAATCGTGATAACTTTGAATTATTGAATGAAAATTCGATGAAACAATTAAGAAGAGACACTTTCAAGATTCTAGACAATTGAAGAAGGAAAGGACTTTTGGGAAAGGATATAAGATGGACTGATATAAATACCGAAGACACAGTTCTTGCAAGATGTTATGGTTTGAGGAAGATTCATAAAGATGCCTAGCCTTTCAGATTGATTATTTCAACTATTAACACTCCCACGAAATTTTTAGAAGAAAACTTCAATTTGATACTTAAAGACTCAATTACAACTTCCAAATACAATATTAAAATAGCTGGGAATTCCAAACAATTATTATTCAAAAAACTGTTCCTGATGACCATGTAATTATTTCTTTTGATGTTGTTGCAATGTTTCCAAGTATACCCCTTGAATTGGTTAAACAGGAAATTCTAAATTGGGATAATATAAAAACACGTACTCGATTAAGTCAAAAAGATTTTCTGGAAGGGATAGTTTTCATTATGAACTCAACTTATTTTAAATTCAATGGGTCTTTTTATAGGAAAAAATTCGGTACTCCCATAGGCACAGTCATTTCTCCGATTTTAGCAGAAATAGTTATGGAAGATTTGGAGGTCTTTGCTTTCAAGAACCTGGATTTTGTTTTTCCCTTTTACTTACGGTATGTTGATGAAACCTTATTATGTGTTCCTCTAGCAAAGTTATTGGCAGTGTTTGATGCTTTTAATAGTTTTCATTCAAAACTTCAATTCACCCATAAAATAGAGAACAATAATAAAATCAGTTTTTTGGATGTAGAAGTAATTAAGGGTCAGGGTGGTAATATTATTACCAATTGGTATGGGAAAAGTACATATTTAGGTAGAATTTTGAATTTATTTTCGGCTCATCCTTTTCAAAACAAAATTGCAGTAATCAAAAACTTAGTTGACAGAGCTCTAGGTTTGTCCCACATTTCATTTCGCAAAGAGAATTTGAATATAGTTAGGAATATCCTTTTTCTTAATCATTACCCACAAAAGTTGATTGAGCAACATATTACAATTAGAATTCAATAAATCAAAAAGAAACAAAGTAACATTTCATCTCCAGATAATCAGGAAGAGTTGAAAAAATATAGTTCTTTCAATACTTTTGTTCTTCCTTTTTTTGTTCCAATTTCGAAAACTATTGAATTTATGTTAAAAAAATTTAATATTCATACTATTTTCCGTATACCATTTAAAATGGATTCAATAATAACTTTTGCTAATGATCCTTTAGATAAATTTGAAAAAGGTGGTGTTGTTTACAAGATCACTTGCAAGATCTGTAAGATGACTTATGTTGGACAGACTGGCAGACTTCTTAATACTAGGGTGGAGGAACACAAAAGTGATGTTCGTTTAGGACGTTGTTATAAGAGCGTTCTTGCTAGACATACGAGAGGCTTTGTTGATATTCACCATGAGTTTGACTGGGATAATGTTGAAATTTTACACAGTGAAAGTAATGAGAGGAAGAGAGAATTCATGGAAATGCTTTATATTGAAAAACAAAATAAGTTGTCTATTAATTTAAAAACTGATTTAGATTAATTGAACAAAAGTTATTCTGGTATGATCAATTACATTTAACAATACGTTTTTTATGGGTCTTGACTTTACCTCATTTCTTGTTTGATTATAATGGATTTGTCTTTTGACCCACATTCAGTTGTCAGGTATCGAGGCTATAGAGTCCTTATTTAGTCACTGTTCCTACCTGCTCTAATTTTTCTTGCCTTGATAAGGGTGCTGTGTGAGCACCGAAACGTTGGTAAATATTGTGCATGCTTTCATATTGTGATTTGATAATAATAAAAATAAAAAAGACGAAAGAAATAAAAAAGAGAAGGAAGGGGATGTGGTTGGTTGCCTTCTCATTTTTCTTTCCTCTTTTCTATTTTTGTGCAAAGAAACACATTTTTTTGTTTTTAGGAATTGCAATAGGAGCATTTTGTGGTGTTTGTCCAAATTTGATCGTTGAATTCTTGTTTTGTTTTGAGGCATTCTATAAACTAACTTGATTATTGGACGTTAAATGGTATTTCGAATTTGATTTTAATCTAATCTAAAATTCTTAAATTTGAATGTTATTTGTGCAAAAAATTTAAATTTAAATCACTATTCAACGTTATTTCGATTTTGCATTTAATATATTATTACGATGTTTAAACTATTTTTTATTTATAAATCAGTTATGTAAATGAATGTTGCGTCTTAAATAAAGTGAGATGATAATAAAATCAAAATTCCAAAACTTTCATTCGAAAACATTTTTTCAAGACTTAATTTTCAACAATACAAAATATGTACGTTTTAAAAATTTTAATTTCATTCATTTTATAATAATACATATAAATTACTAATGACATATTTACTCGTTGCAAAATATTAGAAATCATCAGTAAGAGAATGATTTAAAAAATTTTAATTAAACATTTATTATAATTTCTTAGCTGGCCACGTTTCTCTCAGCGAAACCGCTTGACCGAGAGTTTGTCAGAAAAATCTAAGCGGTTCCATTGCTCACTTGACTAATGCGTGCGCTAGATTTACGTTTTAGGACAGGTTTTAGGTAGTTAGGTAGGGTTCGATCCCCCCAGCGGGGGCGATTTTTCAAAGCGTTTGAGCGTTCGATCATATGTATATACTGTGTATATATACGTAATATAATTTTTATTCATATAATTTTATATATGTATGTATGTATGTATGTATATATATATATATATATATATATATATATACTGTGCGTGCAATTGTGTAAGAATAATCGTAAATTAAGTGCAGTAATCATATATAAAATAATTTTTTCCTTTTCAAAGTTATAAATCGTGTATAGAATGCGTGCAGTGCATATATACATATAACATACATATATGAGTTACAATGCGAAATCGGCAAAGTTACTCTTTACAGAAGTAAGGCATACTACACGAAATGGTAACTCTTATTCTCCTGAGTGTGGACGGTTACCAAGTGGTTACCAAGCTGCGGTTAAATTTAAAATAGTTAGAGCTGCTGGTTCACAGAGTTTTTTTAACGATCCACTTTTTTCCGTGTAAGGATTTTGTAAAGGTGTTAGAGAAAATATAAACGAGGTATTATCCCGCATTTGAATGTGTGTAATGTCGCAGGGTTCGGTGTACTTGTCATTTTGATATCTGATGGTATTGTGGATTTTATGTCCTCACATTTGCGCACTGTTGCAAATTGTGAACACAATTCCGGGCGACCATGAATCGCTTTCGCGTCGTAGAATGCGTGTGGTCCAACAAGCCTCCTCTCGAGTAAGTATGTACATTCTGTCGGACATAAACCGTCTTCTTATGTCGAACGACTAGTCAGGTAACATGCCGTTTTTGACATCCAACGATGTACCGCCCTTAATTATTACTAATTTAGATTCTCTTTCAAACCATAGTCAATGTCATAAAGAAAAGAGTTCGAGCTCTAGCTCAAGACCTCCAGCAGACCTCCAGCAGAGCAAATTACATCCTACAGGAATTAAGTATCAGAAAAATGCGAGGATAGAGCAGAAATATTAATTTGCTAATAGCTTCAACGCCTACGTCCAACAGTAAAATACCGCTTCTGATCATTCGTGATATGGTGGTCAAATTTCCTGAGAGAGAATTATTGCTCTCTTGGTATATTAAGTTTCCTCTTTAGTTTAGTCGTTTCGATTTTAGTAACTTCATTTTGAGTAATTGAATAATTAAAATTTAAGAATTTTAAATTAGATTAAAATCAAATTCAAAATCCTATTGGACGTCTAATACTCCAGTTAATGTATAGAATTCCTGGAAATAGAAACAAGAATCGAACGACCAAATTTGGACAATCACCATAAAACGCTCCGATTGTAATTTAAAAAAAAACTATTACTAAAAAAAAAATTTTTTTTTTTTTTTCTTCGAACAAAAATAGAAAAGAGGAAAGAAAAATCAGAAGGCAACCAACCAAATCTCCTTCCTTCTCTTTTTTTATTTCTTTTGTCTTTTTTACTGTTATTATTAGGCATACAAAAGAGAAGGGAGGGGACTTGGTTGGTTGCCTTCTTATTTTTCTTTCCTTTCTTTTATTTTTTTACGAAGAAATTTTTTTTTTTTTATGATTTTTTTTTTCAAGAAATTTTTTTTTTTTTAATTACAATAGAAGCATTTTATCGTAGTTGTCCAAATCTGTTTGTTGGATTCTTGTTTTTATTTTCAGGAATTCTATACATTAATTGAATAATTACTCTGAAATTCATAACCATTTTACATTTTTTTACAAAAGAAGCTAACATAATTCAAAACCGATGATCTCCAACCTGAAAATAAATTTTTAACGCAGTAGTTCAACTTTCAACCACGTATTTGAAATACCAAAAACAAAAAATAAGTTTTTATTGAAGAAGATTAATTTTTTTACCAAAAATGACGAATTTTCAATAAAACAGATTAATCTATAACAATAAAAGTTCATCATCAACCAAATAGTTGAGGTTTCTAACAATATAGTTGAATTTTCAAACAAAAAATGACTTGATTACAAAATGGATGAATTTTCGAAAAAAGTAGATTAATTTTTGACTAAGTAATTAGATTTTTAACCATGAAGATTAATTTTTGGTATACAAAGGTGAATTATAGTTAAATTTCAAACTTAAATGATGAATCTTCGATTGGAATAGTTAATTTTTTAGCTAGAAAATAAATTTTTAACCAAAAATATTATGTATCGATGAAAAAAAAATATATTTAACAAAGTAAATGAATTTCCAACTAGAAATATAAATTCACAATACAAAATCAATGGGTAAATTTTCAGTTAAAGAAATTATTAATTTAAAGCAAGAAAAAAAATTTTTATACAAAATAGTTGAATTTTCAACTGAAAAAAAACAATTTTCACCAAAGAAATGAGTTTGCTACCAGAAAAGACGAAATTTCAGCACAATACATGAATTTACAACCGAACAGTTTAAAAAAACTTTCAGTAGAAAAGTTGGATTTTCAATTTAAAAAACTAATTGTTAACTAAACAAATTAACAATTTAGTTTTTAGTCATAACAAATTTTTTTTCAACTAAAGAAACCAATTTTTAACAAAATGTTCAAATTTTCAACCCAAGAGATGAATTTTCAACGAAAATTGAACTTAAATTACTTCATTAAACTTGAATAAACTTAATTAAACTTAAATAGTTACATTTTCAGTTCAAAACAGTAGTTTTGAGACGAAAAACTAATTAGGTCAAGAAAATTAATTTTATACGAAAAAGACCGCAATTTTCAAGAAGATCCATAAATTTTCAACTAAATAGTTCAATTTACATCTAAAAAAATGTCAATCAAATAGTTGAATTTTCAAATAATGAAGATAAATTATCTACCAAAAATGAAATAGTTGAATTATAAGTTTAAAAAAATAATGTTAAACCAACAAAAAAATTTCTAATCAAAAAAGATAAAATAATTACCAAAAATAAAAAAGTTATATTTGGAATTCTGAAAAATTAAATCTTATCTAAAAAAAAGCAAATTTTCAACACAATGTTTGATTTTACAATCAAAGAGATGACTTTTCAACAAAGGATGACGACTTTTCAACCAGAAATAGAATTGTTAAATTTTCAGTTAAAAAAATTACCTCTCAACCAAAAAAGACGAATTTTCAACCAAATAGTTGAATTCTTGCCTAGAAAAGATAAATTTTAAACCAAATAGTGGAATCCTCAACAAAGAAAGATAAATTTTAACTAATTAGTTTAATTTTTGACAAAAAATATCAATTCTCAACGAAAAATGTCACAGTTGATATTTCAACATAAACATATTTTTTTTAAATCAAAAACTGTTAGATTCAACTAAGAAATACAAATTTTCAATAAAATAATTGAATCCTCAACCAAAGTGAAATTTTTTAATTTTCTTCAGTCAAGGCGGGAGAAAAAATGAAACAAATCAATAAATTTTCAGTGTGAAAAGGCCAATTTTCTACAAAATAGTTACATTTTTAACCCTGTAAATACGAATGTTCAACAAAAAAGTTAATTTTCAATCAAAAAGAATTAACTTTCAGCGAAAAAGAGTTTGATTTTTGAATTAAAAAATTGATTGATTTTAAGAGATTATTTTTAAATATTTTGTAACTTTTAAAGATTCTCAATATCTTAAAAAAAATCTAGAAAAGTTTAGGACAATTTTTTTTTAATCCTGAAAGATTTTTCAAAAATGTCAGAAATAATTCGATTCCGTTTAAAAGATATTTAGGAATTTGAGAAGTTTTGAAGAGATTAAAAATATTTTAAAACTTTGAACGATTTCCGAAAAATCATAATATATTTTTAAACTTTTACAAGTACGAAATACTTTTTAAACTCACTTGAATTTTTCATAAAATTTTTAAAATACTGTGAAGTGCAGAAACATTCTTCAAAATTGTCTGGACACATTTTCGACCTATCCGAAATCTTCAAAAATCTTTTTCAATTTTTTCAACAGTCATAAGAAAATTAAATTTATATAATCCTAACGTCAAATGAAAAAAAAACCTAGAAAAGAAATAGTCATTCGAAATTTTTATTTCGTATTAAAAGATATTTTTATCCTTGAATCGAAAAAACACAAGCACGTAGCGCTTGATTGATGGTGATGTAAAAATAAAAAATAAGGTGCCACAGAATTTCATTTAAGAATAATTTATCAAATTTTTAATTAAAGAAAGAAAAACTTCACAATTTCGATTTGAATGCATTCGGTCCTGAAAAATTATGAATTTCGAATTTTGAAAAATTGTAACTACCGTCAACCTAAGGCCATAAAAGCAAAAAGACAGCAGATTTCCGAAATATTTACTTTTCTATTATAAAAAAAAAATTAGCATTAGTTATTTTTTTCAATAATAGACAAACCAAAGTCTTCATGTTGATCAATTTAAAAATAAAAATGTACCAAAAATAAAATAATACAAAATTTTTTTAAAATACAACGACAAATCAGACATATCAATGTTTGTATTCGAAATGATAATTTTTTGAGCTCAAAAAGGGAACGGGAAAGATCTGTCGCATCCTATCCCCTTCCCAGCTTTATGATTTATTTACAAAAATTTTCAGATTTATTCTATTTGAAAATTTATGATCAAAAAGTATTTTCTATTCATCCGTCAACTTTGAATTATGTCGATGAAAATGAGCATCACTTCCTTAATCT
>CAKNYM010051313.1:93115-108905 GCA_932195095.1 Andricus curvator
AGACAATTTTTACTATAAAAATCGATTTTTAATATAATATAAATGATCATAACTTCCTTACTCTTCAATAAATTGTATCAATATCATACGTCAATCTATTAGTCTCGGACTAAGAATTTTTTTTAATTCTTGCATCAACTTTGAATTATGCTAAAGAAAAAAGTTTTACTATAAAAAACCGTATTTTCAAATACTATGCATCACTATAGCTTTCTTACACTTGAATAAAATGTATCAATGTAATAGGACAATCGATTCGTCTCTAATCAACACATCTTTTATATCCTAGCATCAATTTTAAATTATGAAAATGAGAAAATGTTTACTATAAAAATCAATTTTTAATATAATATAAATGATCATAACTTCCTTACTCTTTAATAAAATGTATTAATATCATAGGTCAATCTATTCGTCTCGGAAATAATTTTTTTTTATTCTTACATCAACTTTGAATTATGTCGATGAAAATGAGCATCACTTCCTTAATCTTCAATAAAGTGTATCAATATTATAGATCAATCGATTTGCCTCGAATCAAGGAATCTTTTTTGTTTTTGCATCAATTTTGAATTATGTTGGTGAAAGAAGTTTGACTATAAAGAACTTGTTTTCAAATATTATGCATTACCATAGCTTCCTTACTCTTCAACAAAATGTATCAATGTTATAGGTCAATCGATTCTTCTTAAATCAACACAACTCTTCTATTCTCGCATCAACTTTAAATTATGAAAATGAGACAATTTTTACTATAAAAATCGATTTTTAATATAATATAAATGATTATAACTTCCTTACTCTTCAATAAATTGTATCAATATCATAAGTCAATCTATTAGTCTCGGACTAAGAATTTTTTTTAATTCTTGCATCAATTTTGAATTATGCTAAAGAAAAAAGTTTTACTATAAAAAACCGTATTTTCAAATACTATGCATCACTATAGCTTTCTTACACTTGAATAAAATGTATCAATGTAATAGGACAATCGATTCGTCTCTAATCAACACATCTTTTATATCCTAGCATCAATTTTAAATTATGAAAATGAGAAAATGTTTACTATAAAAATCAATTTTTAATATAATATAAATGATCATAACTTCCTTACTCTTTAATAAAATGTATTAATATCATAGGTCAATCTATTCGTCTCGGACATAATTTTTTTTTTTATTCTTGCATCAACTTTGAATTATGTTAAAGAAAAAAGTTTTACTATAAAAAACCGTAATGTCAAATATTATGCATCACCATAGCTTCCTTACACTTGAATACAAGGTATCAACGTTATAGGTCAATCGATTCGTCTCGAATGAACACATCTTTTATACTCTCGCATCAACTTTAAATTATGAAAATGAGAAAATTTTTACTAGAAAAATCGATTTTCAATTTAATATAAATGATCATAACTTCCTTAATCTTCCATAAATTGTATCAATATCATAAGTCAATCTATTCGTCTCCGACCAATAATTTTTTTTTATTCTTGCATCAACTTTGAATTATGCTAAAGAAAAAATTTTTACCATAAAAAACCGTATTTTCAAATATTATGCATCACCATAGCTTTCTTCCTCTTCAATAAAATGTATCAATGTTATAGGTTAATCGATTCGTCTTAAATCAACACAAATTTTCTATTCTAGCATCAACTTTAAATTATGAGAATGAGAAAATTCTTACTATCAGAATCGATTTTAAAAATATATGAAATACGATAACTTCCCTACTCTTGAATAAAATATATTAATGTTTGAGTCAAACGATTCGTCTCAAACCAAGAAATTTTTGATATTCTTGCATCAACTTTGAATTATTTTGAAGGAGAAAATTTTAGTATAAAAAACCGTGTTTTCAAATATTATGCATTACCATAGCTTGCTTACTCTTCAGTAAAATGTACCAATGTAGGTGAATCGATTCGTCTCGAATCAACGCATCTTTTATATTCTCGTATCAACTTTAAATTATGAAAATGAGAAAATTTTTACTATAAAAATCGATTTTTAATATCATATAAATGATCATAACTTCCTTACTCTTTAATAAATTGTGTTAATATCATAGGTCAATCCATTCGTCTCGGACCAAGAATTTCTTTTTATTCTTGCATCAACTTTGAATTATGATAAAGAAAAAAGTTTTACTATAAAAAACCGTATTTTCGAATATTCTGCATTACCATAGCTTCCGTACTCTTCAAACAAATGTATTCATATTATAGGTCAATCGATTCGTCTAAAATCAACACATCTTTTCTATTCTCGCATCAACTTTAAATAATGAGAATGAGAAAATTTTTACTATAAAAATCGATTTTAAAAATATATACAATACTATAACTTTCCTCCTCTTTATATACCATTAAGCTATTTCCCTTTCGGCGAGCCTCTAGGGGTAAGCGTGACAGTACCCGATTCGGGTAGTGTTTCTAGGTAAAAAATGTATTAATGTTGTAGGTCAATCGATTGGTCTCGAATCAAGGGAACTTTTATAATCTTGCATCAACTTTGAATTATGCTAAAGAAATAAGTTTTACTATAAGAAACCGTATTTTCAATATTATGCATCACCATAGCTTTCTTACTCTTCAATAAAATGTATCAATGTCATAGGTAAATCGATTCGTCTTGAATCAACACTATTTTTCTATTCTCGCATCAACTTTAAATTATGAAAATAAGAAAATTTTTACTCTAAACATCAATTTCTAATATAATATAAATGATCATCCAACCGAGCAAGTCACGCCTACCCCGAAAGGGAAATGGCTTAATGGTATAAAAAATCATAACTTTCTTACCCTTCAATCAAATGTATTATTATCATAGGTCAATCTATTCTTCTCGGATCAAGATTTTTTTGAATTCTTGCATCAACTTTGGATTATGCTAAAGAAAAAATTTTACTATCAAAAACCGTATTTTCAAATATTATGCACCACCATAGATTTCTTACACTTCAATAAAATGTATCAATGTTATAGGTCAATCGATTCTTCTTGAATCAACACTATTTTTCTATCCTCGCATTAACTTTAAATTGTGAAAATAAGAAAATTTTTACTCTAAAAATCGTTTTTTTATATAATATAAATGATAATAACTTCCTTACCCTTCAATCAAATGTATTAATATCATAGGTCAATCTATTCTTCTCGGATCAAGATTTTTTTTTATTCTTGCATCAAATTTGAATTATGCTAAAGAAAAAATTTTTACAATGAAAAACCGTATTTTCGAATATTCTGCATTACCATAGCCTTCGTACTCTTCAATAAAATGTATTTACATTATTGTTCAATCGATTTGTCCCGAATCAACACATCTTTTCTGTTCTTGCATCAACTTTGAATTATGCTAATGAAAAAAGTTTGACTATAAAAAACCGATTTTTAACATATTATTCAGTGCTAACAAAAAATGCAATACCTATTTTTAGAAATCATTCTGCCAGTTTCAAGATGTTAGTGGTGAAAATAAGCCCTCAAAATCTCATCAATTTATCTGCAACCGTTTTCATGTTATCGTGTTCATAAAAAAGTGTGACCTTCACATACATATTCACACACAGCCACACACACCTACACACACAAACACACACACACACACACCTACAAACACAAACACACACACATCCGGATAATTGCTTAGAACATTGTATTAGATATTTTCATTTTGAGGAAGGTTTAATTAAATGAATTTGAAAATTTTTGAAAATATTATAATTACAAAGCTTCCTATATGAGGAAGCAAAAAAAAAATTAGCTATTTTGGAGAAATCTTTTGCACACCTAAGAAAGTTTTACTGACAGAATACCAATGAAAAAGCACTAGAAAAACAATCAAGAAAAGCTGAAAGATTTGAAAATAGGTCAACTTGGAAAGGACAATTTTCAAATCATCAAATCTAGCTAAAAAATTAATTAAAAAAAAAAAATCTACTGCCTTTAATAAATTCCTTATCATACCCAATTTGTGGAACTAAGTTTACCATGTGCGTGTGACAAAAGTACCCTGTGTACCCTATTTTTTTATCCTGTTTGGACTGTGACAGCTTAATACTATTTCTTGTTTTTATCATGCCTGTCCGGAAAGTATTCGACCTTGTGCCTAACCACGTACGCCTCGCATTTCAGGTTGACGGAACGCACCGAACAAATAGTGTGCATCAAATTTTGCCACAAACTTGGCCATTCATCTTTGGAGACCATTCTTATGATTCGGATAGTGTATGGTAGTGTGTCTAGGAGGTTTTTTTTTTATTTATTTATTTTTTGTCTATGTGGTTTCTTTTCTTAGAGAGTGGTTTAGGCAATTTAAAAATGGTGTTACTTCAATGGAAAGTGACTCTCGCCACAGCAGGTCCGCAACGCCCAAACTATCTCAAAATGTGGAACAAGTGCGGGTGTTAATTAATGGAAATCATCGTTTAACGGTAAGAGAGATAGGGGCCTACTACTGTTTCACAAATTTTGAGTAAAGATTTAGAAATTTGTCCAAAAAGTGACGACTGTGGGTCCTTCAGCACGACAAAGCACCTTGCCTATTTATCGCAGCTTATTCAGCAATTTCTGGTGAAACCCGGAATTACGCAAGTTCGGCTGCCCCCATTAGGTCCTGACCTGGTTTCCTGTGATTTCTAGCTATTTAACAAAAAGAAGTATCCTCTGAAAGGAAAAAAATATCAAAACACAGAGAAAATAAAACAGAATGCAGAAGAGGAGTGCTTCCATAAGTAGGAGGATCGCTGGAAGAAGGTTGTCGCCTCCAAAAATTACTTTGAAGGGGATATCCTCGCCATTGACCAGAATTAACTCTGACTCCTGGTACACCACAAGGCTGGATACTTTCCGGACAGACCTTGTAATATCAAATTATCTCTCTGACGAATATGTAATAACCCACATTAAGGGATTTTCGCCGATGAAAAAATGTCCCTTTTGCAAGCTTTGGGCATTAGTGGGAAACCTCCATCCCCTTTGTTCCTTCGTTTTCTGTATAAATCCATTCTGCGGTTGTTTCACTTTCATCTGTGTGTCGAGAGGATAATGGTTCTATTCCCTAATGGCAGAAAACGTCGCAATGTTTGACGACGTATAGCATGTCTAAAGTTTCTGAAGCTAGGCGGATCAAAGGATTCTCTTGTCGAAAATATTTTTTTAAAGCTTTCAGGGCTTGGACTCGAGGAATAGTAATAATGCGTAATAACGCGCAATACTCGCGTAATAGCGAGTAGTTTTTTTGTTTAGACTGTCTTTTTGTTGCATTTCCGGCATACTCGATTCGCCGCATTAAAATTTCAAAAATATGATTTTTGATCTGAAAATTAAATTGCTTAAACAAACTTGCTATTGATTAGAATGCATACATATTATGGTGGTCCAAGAATGCATTGGGAATTTTTTTTCTCGAATTTTCACGCATATCGCTCGGAAATTTGTTCGAATCCACACAAAAATTAATCCTTTTTGTTTTATTTAAAAAAAATGATATGTATAGATGGCGCAAGCCCCATGAAGTTTAACACGTATTTCCCATGAGAAAAAAATTTTTTTGTAAATTTTATTCACAATCATCAATATCAGACTTTTTGTCCAATTTCCAATTAGAGCAGGGTAATAGTTTATCAAAGTTAACATAAATAATTGACTAAACAATGCATTATTATTGTTAATAATATTATCTTTGAATATTGCTACAAATTTCGGTTTTTTCTCGAATTTTCAACATTTCGTCTACTTTTCATTTGGAGTAAAGTCATAAATATTTCAAGTTAACAAAAATAATTATTGAAACAATTTAATATTATTGTTAATAATATTCTGTTTGCCTAATGGTAGAAAGTTACGGTTTTTCTGAAATTTTTAACTAATAGTATATTTTTCAGTTGGTCTGACTTAATAATTAATTAAATTAATCAAAAATAATTTTTTAAACAAATTATTATTGTTGATAACTATCTTCATCTATATTACTGCCAGATAGTTGCGGTTTTTATCTGAAATTTTTTACTTCTTGACCACTTTTTACTTAGTAAGGTAATAATTAATGCAAGTAAACTGGCATGATTCTGAAAGAAGATAGTTATAAACAATAATCAATTGTTTAAATAAGTGCATTCAGAAAAAAATGCAACTCATCAGGACTTATCTAAGAGAAGATAGTTATGAACAATAATGAATTGGTTCAAAAACTATATTTGTTAACTTGCATTATTTATTACTTCACTAAGTAAAAAGTGGGCGAAAAGTTAAAAATTTAAGATGAAACCGCAACTATCTAGCACTAATAAAGAAAAAGATAGTTAAATTCAATAATAATTTGTTCAAATTATTATTTTTGCTGAATTGAATTAATTATTAACTCACTCCAAGTAAAAAGTAGAGTAATAGTTCAAAATTTAAGGAAAAACCGCAACTTTCTAGCATTATTCGAATTATTATTATTAACAATAATGATAATAAATTGTTTAAATAATTTATTTGGTTACAATTAATTAATTATTTAACTAACTCGTATTGAAAATTGGACAAAAAGTGGAAAATTAAAAAAAAATGCAATTTTCTAGCATTATTCTAAGAGAATATTATTAACAATAATGATAAATTATTTACGCTATTAGGTTTATTAAGATTAGTTAAGTATTAGCTCACTCTAATAGAAAAATGGACAAAAAGTGGAAAATTCTTGAAAAAACCGCGACTTTCTATCTCTATTCCAAGAGAAAATTGCTAAAAACAATAATAAATTGTTTAAACAATTTATTATACATCTAAACTTCACTATAAAGTAGTATTTCATGTGTGAGATACAATTTTTTTTAACGCAAAAAAGTCATAATTAGCGTCATGAACTCACCAAACCCATTTTTTCACTTATGGGGTTTTTTTGGGACCCAATAAAATAGACTTATGGGGATGATATTCAAAAGATAATATTTTATTCGTATTCTATGGCTATTTATGGAGATAAGTGATGAATTTAAACTCAATTCAGCAAATATTCACGATTTTGAATTAAATTTACAAAAAAGTCTTTATTTTTTATGGGAAATACGTATCAAACCTCCACCTCTCAATATTTTTTTTTTTAAGGCCATCTTACGAGTAGGTCACGTGACCGGATTCCTACCCTACCGACATTTTTTTTCAAAATCAACTTACGTTCACACGAAACGCGATGAAAATTTGGGATAATAATTAAGAAGCGCTAAGAAAGACGGCTCTGGTCCTAAATTTTTATAATTATGAAAAAAGTTTTTTTTGTAAATAATTTTTTTTTGTGTTTTTCATGATTATTAAAATTTAGAACCAGAGCCGCCTTTCTTAGCGCTTCTTATTTAATATTCCAAATTTTCAACTCGATATCGCGTTTCGTGTGAACGTAAGTTGATTTTGAAAAAAGTGTCGGTAAGGTAGGAATCAGGTCACGTGACCCACTCGTAACATGGCCCTAAAGGGGTTTATTTTTTTTGTGGATTCGAACAAATTTCCGGACGATATGCATGAAAATTCGAGAAAAAAATGTTTGGACCACCATAATGCATATGTACTTTAGGATCATAAATAAATAACTCAATCTACAATTTAATTTTTATAAACAATTACTCCAGTACAGTACGCGAATGTTGACTACACTGATTTCTTATATAAAATACTTCATCTTTTGTACCAGATTTGGAATTTTTGACAAGAAATATATTCCATTGCTTATAACAAATATATGTAAATTCTTTTTTCTGAAAAAAGATCTTCTCCTTTATCTTCGCTGGGAACTGGGTGTTTTCCTATTAAGCTACTAGAGAGATCGAAAGAAGAAACTTTTTTCAGAAAATACACGCATTATTTTGCAAGGTGGTACATATCAAATTTTTCCAAGGAATCTATATTATCATCAGAGAATAACAGAAATTTTTAACTTCTTTTCAGAATCGATGGAAATATGAATTGAAACTTATTCTTAATTAGTTTTTGTTTTTTCGGAAAAAAAATTAATTAAGAATAATTTTTAATCCATATTTCTATCTAGTCTGAAAAGACGTTAAAGATTTCTGTTATTCTCTGATGATAATACAGATTCCTTGAAAATATATGTAATTAATGTCCCAAAGGATACTTTATTTGCAGAAATTTGCGTTTTTGCAATAAATCCTGTCAAAAGCAAATTAAGACTAATATACATATAATAAAGATTTCTAGTTAATAATTAAATTGAAAATTGTTATTAACAATTCACTGAATAAATACGCAAATATAATCGTTTTTTACTAGATTAAGTACTTTTTTCACTTCGACTGTTTTAATATTACCTCAGCATTGATATTGTAAGAAAAAAGTTTAGCAAAAATTAACCAATTATTATTGTTAATAACAAATAGTTTAAAAATGGCACAAATGAATATTACTTCGGAGAAAAAAATCATTTTTCTCAAAAAGCGGCTTCTTTTATCCCGTTTATTTAATATTACAACACAGTGGGGACTGATTTTGTTTTAATCTAATTTTTTTGTATTCAATAACAAGAATTAGTCTTAAAAATTTTGACTTGAGAAGTTACCATTTTTTAACAAATACTTAAATTCATTTAAAAATAACTAAAAAACATGGAGCAACTATGCCAAAAAGATTTTCAACTGCGGCGCAGGTGTTTAAAAAATGTATTGCATTTGTTATAAACTTAGAAGATAAAATTTTAACCAAAAATGAAACACAATTTTAAGAAGAATTTTCAAACTAAAAATGTAAAGTTTCAAGAAAAAAGTTCATTTTCGATTAAATAAATATATTTTAAGTTGGAAAAATTACTTTTCAACCCATAAAATAAATTTTTAACCAAAAAATAGAATTTTCAAGTAAGAAGATCGTTTTTCTACCAAATAAGATGAATTTTTATAAAACGAAAGAAACTTTGAACCGAATAGTTGAATTTCTAAACTGAAAAAAATAAATTTTTAACCAAAAATGAAATAGTTGAATTTCTCTTTCCAACAATTAATTTTAAGTTTAAAAAACGAATCTTCTACGAAAAAGTTCAATTTTCTATCACGTAGTTGAATTTTCTAACAAATTGTTGATTGTCCGAGAAAAAAAGACAAAAAATTAATTGTTACCCTCAAAAAAGCAAAGAGATAAATTTTTTATTAAAATTATGAATGTTCAACCAAAGGAATGAATTTCTAGGAAAGTTGTTCAATTTTCAATGAAGGAGTTGAATTGTAAACCTAAAAAAAGGAATTTTCAATAAAAACTATAATAGTTAATTTTTTAACAAGAAAAGATTTTAATTTGAAATAAAATACAATATAATTTTACCAAAAAAGTCTAATTTTCAGCAAAATAGTTGAATCCTCAGCAAAAACAGATCAATTTTCAACCAAACAGTTGTATTTTCAACCCAAAAACTTAATTTTCTACTAAAAAAGACACATTTTCGAAAAAATACATAAATTAAACAAATAGTTAAATTTTTCATCCAGGAATATTAATTTTCTATGGAAAAAGATGACCTTTCGCCAAATAGTTGCATTGTTAGCCTAAAAAATATCAGCTTCTAACCGAAAATGCAATGAATAAATTTTCGTTGAAAAACAATAATTTTTAATGTAGAAAAGCAATTTTTTTGCAAAACAGTTGAATTTTCTATCAAATTGTTAAATTTTCTACTAAGCTGTTGAATTTTCTACAACATTTTTGAATTTTTTAACCAAAATGATGAATTATCTAAAAAAACGTTAAATTTCCAACTCAAAAATATAAATTTTAACTTAAATGTTGAACCAAAAGTTTAAATATAAAAATAAATTTAAGCGAAGTTTTGTAATGACTATAATTCCGTTCAAATTGCAATAATCCAATTTCAATTTCTAGAAATTAATTAAAATTCACGAAAATTCCACTTGATTTGAACTGAAAATCTGTTTTAATTATTATAATTTAATTTAGCATTCAGATTTTGATTTGAAATCAGCTATTTAATACAATGAAATTCAATTGCAAAAAATATCAAATTGGAAAAGTTAAAAGTGAGAAAGCTTATAATTAAAAAATTTATATATTTATAAAATTTATAAAATTTATAAAATTTGCTATATTTTGTTACCTATCGAAATGTATAGTGTGTTTCTGAAATCAAAAATATCCCTACAGTGTAATGGGCTCAACAATTTCGAATTTTGAGAATTTAATCAAATTAGCCCGTGAGTACGAAAATTATTATAATTTTTGTATGAATTAAATGCTGAATGAAATGCCTCTGTGATTTATATTATAATTTTATTATTAAAAATTCATGACACTATTTTGTTAATATTATAAATTTTCAACGTCTTTTTCCGACAAGATGAGGCTATCAATTAAAAATTATTTAAATTGATTTTTTCTGAAAAAAGATCTCTTTTCGCTCCGCTAAGAGTCGAACCACAAAACTTCTGATTTCCGGTCAGGTGCTTTCCCATTAAGCTACTAGAGAGAACGAGAGAAGAAACCTTTTTTTAGAAATACACGCATTATTGTTAAATAATAATTATAATTATGATAATAATTAATTAATAATTAATTAATTATTAATTAATAATAATAATAATTATGATTAAATCAGAAGTTCTGTGGTTCGACTCCCAGCGGAGCGAAAAGAGAAGATCTTTTTTCAGAAAAAATTAATTAAAATAATGTTTGATTCTTAGCTTCAACCAGTCTGAAAAAGACTTTGAAAACTTATGTTATTCTCTAATGATAATACAGATTCCTTGAAAAATTTGATTTGTACCATCTTGCATAATAATGCGTGTATTTCTGAAAAAGGTTTCTTCTCTCGATCTCTCTAGTAGCTTAATGGGAAAGCACCTGAACGGAAATGAGAAGTTCTGTGGTTCGACTCCAAGCGGAGCGAAAAGAGAAGATCTTTTTTCAGAAAAAATTAATTTAAATAATTTGATAATATTTTTCAAAATTTATCTTGATCTCTCTAGTAGCTTGATGGGAGAGCACCTGACCGGAAATCAGAAGTTCTGTGGTTCGACTCCCAGCGGAGCGAAAAGAGAAGATCTTTTTTCAGAAGAAATTAATTTAAATAATTTGCTAATATTTTTCAAAATTTATTTCGATCTCTCTAGTAGCTTGATGGGAGAGCAGCTGAACCGAAATAAGAATTTCTGTGATTCGTCTCCTAGCGGAGCGAAAAGAGAAGATCTTTTTTCAGAAAAAATTGCTTTGAATAATTTGCTAATATTTTTAAAAATGTATCTCGATCTCTCTAGTAGCTTGATGGGAAAGCACCTGACCGGAAATCAGAAATTCTTTGGCTCGACTCCCAGCGGAGCGAAAAGAGAAGATCTTTTTTCAGAAAAAATTGATTGAAATAATTTGCTAATATTTTTAAAAATGTATCTCGATCTCTCTAGTAGCTTGATGGGAAAGCACCTGACCGGAAATCAGAAGTTCTTTGGTGCGACTCCCAGCGGAGCGAAAAGAGAAGATCTTTTTTCAGAAAAAAATCAGTTGAAAAAATTTGCTAATATTTTTCAAAATTTATGCCATACAAAAAAAGTTTCATTCCGAACAAAGAAACGTTACAAATCTTCCGAAATCATTTTAAATATATTGAAATTTTTAAGTCGCTTGAAAATTTTTGGGAATATTTTCAAATACCCTCCGAATCCCTTAAAAAACCTTTGAAATTGTTGAAATTGATTCAAAATGAATGAATAAAGTAAATAAATTTCTTGAAATCTATTAAAATATAAAATCCGTTGAAATCTCGTAAAATCACATGAAATCTGATGTTTCTTTAAATATTTTGAAACATTTGAAGCTGTGTGAAATCTTGTGAGATCCGGAAAAATTTATTAAAATATCTCACTGAAAGTCTTTAAAATCCCTCAAAATTATTGAAATCCTCGGAAATCTGATAAAATCTTTTAAAAATCCGTTGAAATATTTGTAAATCTTTGAAATTCTCTGTAATGCGTCGGAGACTTTTTCAATATTCTAAAATCTTATAAGTCTTATGAAATCCTTTAAAATATTTCGAAATTTTAGGAGGTTATTTAATAAAAACGAAAAATAACCGATATATTTGAAATTAACTTTAATTCTCTAAACTCCACGGAAATCCCTTCATTTTTGTGAAATTTTTTTCAGTTTATAGAAATATTACAGAATGCTTAGAATTTTTATATATCTATTAAAATCCGTCAAAAATCACTTAAAATCTTTGAAATAATATTTAATCGATTACGTTTTGTGCAATCCCTTAGACTGCCGTAAAATCTTTAAAATCTTTTAAATTTCCTTGAAACGTTTACAAACTTTGAAAATTTCTTGAAATAATTAAAATCGTTGGTCATTCAAGAATTCCCTTGAAATCTGTTAAAATCCTTTTTAATCACTGGAAGTCTTTCAAATATTTTGATTTCATTGCTATTTTCTTCGAAAGATATCGTTCTTTTCTCAATTCATGAAGATAAATTTAGAACAAAAAATAAAACAGTTGAATTTTCAACCAAAAAGATGAATTTCCTAACAAGAAGATTAAGTTGTATGTATTGCAAAATTTTCAAATAAAAAGAAAACGTTAACGAAAAATGGAATAGTGAAAGGACCCCGCACAAAATGTATTGAAAAAAGGTCTCGGTGGATTTTGATAATTTTCTGATATTTTGTAGAACATGACCCCCCGAACAAAAAATCATAATGACAAAACCCCGAAAAATGGACAGCTTTTCGTCTGCACCGCGCCAAAGGTACCCTTAGACCAGCATTCACGCTACATGGAGGCTACTGGGTACTTTTGGCGCGGTGCAGATGAAAATCTGTCCATTTTTCGGGGTTTTGTCATTTTGATTTTTTGTTCGGGGGTTCATGTTCTACAAAATATCAAAAAATTATCAAAATCCACTGAGACCTTTTTTCAATACATTTTGTGCGGGGTCCTTTTTAGCTAAAAAAATGAATTTTGAACAATATAGTTCAGTTTGCAATAAAAGAAGTAAATTTTCGAATGAAAAAGAAGATATTTTCAACAAAAAATTATACAAAAATTACTCAACTCAAATTACTTTTTAATAAAGTAGTATAACTTTGAACCGAAAAAGATGAATTTTTAACGAAAAATTGAATATTTGATATTCAAATAAAAAAATGTTTCAATATTAAATGAAAAACAGTTGAATTTGAACAATAGAAACGAATTTTAATTGGAATACTTAATTTTTAGGTTCAAAAATAAATTTTCAACAACAACAAAATTTTCAATAAATTAGTAAAACCATCAAAAGAAATGAATCTGCAACTGAAAAAAAATGTTCAACCAAATATAATGAATTTTCAAAAGAAAAAGAATTTTCAAACAAGAAGATCAATTTTCCAGCAAGAAGATAAATTTTGTACTAAAGAATTAATTTTTAACCAAACACAAATATTTTCAACAAACCAGTTAAATTTTTAACCCAAGAAATTAATTTTTAACCAAATAAATGAATTTGCAAACAAGCTAAATAATTTTCTAAAAGAAGGTCAATTTTCAAACACATAGTTGAATTTTCAACGAAAAAAATCAATTTTCAAGAAACGAAAAAGGAACTTTTTTTAAATTAGTTTAATTTTCAACCGAGAAATGATTTTTCAATCAAAAAGATTGTTAAGAATAGAGAATATATTTCAACAAAAAGAGACGAACTTTCAATAAAATACATGAATTTGCATTCCAATGGTTCATTTTTAGAATAAAAGAGGCGAATTTGTAACCAAAAATAGCAAGTTAAATTTTCAGTTAATCAATTTTCAATAAAAAAAAACTGATTTTTGCCAAAATAGTTCATTTTAAACCAAAGAGATGAATCTCCAACAAAAAACGTAAAATGTAATAGTTGATATCTCAACCAAAAAATATTTTTAATAAAAAGGCGCTGAATTAAAAAAAAGGACGAATTTTCAACAAATCGTGTAATTTTTTTAAACAAGAAAGATCAGTTTTTAACCAGACATGAAACAAAAACAAATCAAAGACAAATTTTCAACAAAATAGTTAAACTTTCAACAAAAGAGACGAACCTTCAACGGATAACATTTTAATCAAAAACCGTTGAATTCAACCAAAAGAAGACGATTTTTAAATTTTTTCTTTTCAGACTGAATAACTGACACTTTGACTCTATTTTACGAATGGATTATCAACTTTCATTAAAAATTTATATGAAAAAAGCTATTTTTTATATATTAAATTTCAATTATCACAGAACTTGGACCCGAACAGATCACGCACTCTAGTGAGTGGTGGTAAACCCCTCCCTTCTTTGGATCGACGCCTGTTCGGTTTTGACATTGATCAATAGAGCGAACACAACTCCTGTGTGAAAAAAAAAATAAAAAAAATAATAAACTCATGAGTTTCAAAATGATTTTTAAGACAATAGCCTGAAACAAAATTAAATCCTTTGTTCTTTCTGCGTACTGTTCTCCAATTTATAAACCTGCTTATTTTGAAAAAAATATCAATCATAAGAAACAACTGATGGTACTGCCTACCATAATACTCTAATTCACGAAATAGAATATTCATAGCTTTTTCAAATTTTAAATTTGCAAGGTGCAGTCGAAAAATCGTAAAAGAAAAAAACAGTTGTAATAACAAATCCCATCGGCAGTCAACGAATGTGTCTACCTTGCTGGCTGAACACGTGTCCTTAAAAGTGGAAACATGTGATGTAGTCCTACTTCCGTATTTCTTTCCTTTACCCGAAGGATGGTGCAGCAGACCCCCTTGGAAAATCGCATTCTGCTTCTTAGTTGTGAAAACATTCAGTCAACACTCGTGGGAACCCGGAATCGCTGTTGTTTTTAGGAAATTTATACACTCTCTCAAACTTGAAACGGACTGCTAAGAAACCTCGGAATCTAATTTTTGATCCAATTTACGCAGTGAAGGTGTCTGATCTTGACCGCATGGTTTCAACGTATAGAATTCCTGAAAATAAAACAAGAATCAAACGATCAAATTTGGACAACCACCACAAAATGCTCCTATTGCAATTCCTAAATACAAAAATATTTGTTTCTTTGGTCAAAAATAAATATGATCAAAAAGTCTTTTCTATTGATGCGTCAACTTTGAATTATGTCGATCAAAAAAAATTTTCAGTTTGAAAGAGATGATTCAATTTTATTATAAAAAACAGTGTTTTCCAATATTATGCATTACCATAGCTTACTTGCTCTTCAATGAAATGTATCAATGTTATGGGTCAATCGATTCGTCTTGAATCAAAACAACTTTTTTATTCTCGCATCAACTTTAAGTTATGAGAATGATAACATTATTACTATGAAAATCGATTTAAAAAATATATAAATGCCGATAACTTCCCTCATTGTTCATGAAATGTATCAATATTGCAGGTCAATCGATTCGTCTCGAACCGAGAAGTTTTTTATATTCTTGCATCAACTTTGAATTATGTTGAAGAGAAAATTTTTATTATAAAAAACCGTATTTTAAAATATGATGCATTAGCATTGGTTCCTTACTCTTCAATTAAATTTATTAATATCATAGGTCAATCGATTCGTTTTGAATCAAAACATCTTTTCTGTTTTTGCATCAACTTTGAATTATGTTAGTGAAAAAATTTTTATTATAAAAAACAGTTTTTTTCAAATATTATGCATTACCATAGCTTCCTTACTCTTCAATGAAATGTATCAATGTTATAGGTCAATCGATTCGTCTTAAATCAAAACAACTTTTCTATTCTCGCATCAACTTTAAATTATGAGAATGATAAC
>CAKNYM010051313.1:108915-119078 GCA_932195095.1 Andricus curvator
TTCGTCTCGAACCTAGGAATTTTTTATATCCTTGCATCAACTTTGAATTATGTTGAAGAAAAAAGTTTTATTATTAAAATCGGTATTTTCAAATATGATGCATTACCATAGGTTTCTAATCTTCAATAAAATGTATTCATATTATAGATCAATCGATTTGCCTCGAATCAAGGAACCTTTTCCGTTCTTGCATCAACTTTGAATTATGTTAGTGAAAAAAGTTTTATTATAAAAAACAGTTTTTTTCAAATATTATGCATTACCATAGCTTCCTTACTCATCAATAAAAGATATCAATGTCATAGGTCAATCGATTCGTCTTGAATTAACACAACTTTTCTATTCTCGCATCAACTTTAAATTATGAGAATGATAACATTTTCACTATAAAAATCGATTTTAAAAATATATAAATGACCATAACTTCCCTAATCTTTAATAAAATGTATTAATATTGCAGGTCAATCGTTTCGTCTCGAACCAAGGAATTTTGTATATCCTTGCATAAACTTTGAATTATGTTGAAGAAAAAAGTTTTACTATAAAAAACCGTGTTTTCAAATATGATGCATTACCATATGTTCCATACTCTTCAATTAAATGTATTAATATTATAGATCAATTGATTCGTCCTGAATCAACACATCTTTTCTGTTCTTGCATCAACTTGGAATTATATTAATGAAAAAAGTTTTACTATAAAAAACCCACTTTTAAAATATATAAATGACCATGACTACCCTAATCTTCAATAAAATGTATTAATATTATAGATCTATCGATTCGCCTCGAATCAAGGATTCTTTCTCGTTCTTGCATCAACTTTGAATTATGTTAGTGAAAAAAGTTTTATTAAAAAAAAACAGTGTTTTCAAATATTATGCATTACCATAGCTTCATTACTCTTCAATGAAATGTATCAATGTTATAGGTCAATCGATTCGTCTTGAATCAAAACAACTTTTCTATTCTCGCATCAACTTTCAATTATGAGAATGATAACATTTTTACTTTAAAAATCGATTTTAAAAATATATAAATGACCATAACTTCCCTAATCTTCAATAAAATGTATTGATATTATAGATCAATCGATTTGCCTCGAACCAAGGAGTTTTTTATGTTCTTGCATCAACTTTGAATTGTATTAATGAAAAAAGCTTGACTATAAAAAACCGATTTTCAAAATATATAAATTATCATAACTTCCCTACTCTTTAATAAAATGTATCAATATTATAGGTCAATCGATTTGCCTCGAATTAGGGAATCTTGTATATCCTTGCATCAACTTTGAATTATGTTAGTGAAAAAAGGTTTATTATAAGAAACAGTTTTTTCAAATATTATGCATTATCATAGCATCCTTACTCTTCAAAAAAATGTATCAATATTATAGGTCAATCGATTGGTCTTGAATCAACACAACTTTTCTATTGTTGCATCAACTTTAAATTATGAGAATGATAACATTTTTACTATAAAAATCGATTTAAAAAATATATAAATGAACATAAATTCCCTAATATTTAATGAAATATATTAATATTGCAGGTCAATCGATTCGTCTCGAACCGAGAAGTTTTTTATATTCTTGCATCAACTTTGAATTATGTTAAGGAAAAAAGTTTTATCATAAAAAACCGTATTTTCAAATATGATGCATTATCATAGGTTCCTTACTCTTCAATTATATGTTATAATATTATAGGTCAATTGATTCGTCTCGAATCAGCACATCTTTTCTATTCTTGCATCAACTTGGAATTATATTTATGAAAAAAGTTTTTCTATAAAAAACCGATTTTTAAAATATAGAAATGACCCTAACTTCCCGGAACTTTAATCAAATGTATTAATATTGTAGGTCAATCGATTGGTCTGCAACCAAGGAATCTTTTATATTCTTGCATCAACTTTCAATTATGTTGAAGAAGAAAGTTTTTGTATAAAAAACCGATTTTTTAAATATATAAATGACAATAACTTCCCTAACCTTTAATAAAATGTATTAATATTGCAGGTCAATCGATTGGTCTCCAACCAAGGAATCTTTTATATTCTTGCATCAACTTTGAGTTATGTTAATGAAAAAAGTTTTACTATAAAAAAACCGATTTTTAAAATATTATTAAATGCTAAAAAAAATGTAATAAATATTTTTCGAAATTCTTTGGTCAGTTTCAAGATATTTGTGGTGAATTGTATTAGACATTTTTAAATTAAGGAAGGTTTAATTGAATGAATCTAAAAATTTTGGAAAATGTTACCATTACAAAACTTCCTCTATGAGGAAGCCAAAAGAGGAAAGAAAAATGAGAAGGCAACCAACCAAATTCCCTTCCTTCTCTTCTTTATTTCGTTCCTCTTTTTTATTTTCATTATTATCAAATTATAATATGAAAGAATTTATAATATTTACCACCGTTCCGGTGCTCATACAGTACCCTTATCAAGGTAAGAAAAATTAGAGCCGGTGGAAACAGCGACAAAACAACGACATTGTTAAGAAAAAAAAAACACTTTAAATTTCTTTGAAGATTCACTCATGTCATAAGATCAATATAAAAAAGTATTGAAACAATTAAATTAATATTCAGAATATATTTTTTTGAACTATTTTGGTGAAAAATAATAATCTCATTTGCAAAGTTGCGTAAGTACTTTTCGGAACTTTAACCTAATTAACATTCAATGTAAAAAATTCGTCTTTTTGTTTAGCAAATTTATCATTTCCCTTGAAAATCGTTTTTTTTTGTTTTGGCAAAAAATTAATTTTTTATTGAAAGTATAACCATTCCATTTTTCATTTAGAATTTATCTTTTTTAGAACAAAATTCAGCTAATTGGTTGAAAATTGATGTGTTTTATAGAAAATTCATCATTTCCAGTATAAAATTGATCCTTTTGTTTGACAAATCATGTTCTTGGTTAGAAATTTAATTATTTGGTAAACATAGATTCTACTTTGAAGAAACTCGAACAATTCTGTGGAAAAGTTTTTTTTTTATAGAAAATTCAACTGTTTTGATTGGGTTAAAAATTCCACTATTTGGTTGATTATTAACATTTTTTTTGTTAAAAATTTAACTTTCTTCTTGAAAATTGCGTTTTTTTTTTGGTTGAGAATCCATTATTTTGTTAAAAATTTGTCTTTTTTGTTAGCATAATCATCTAGCTCCAAAGATCGGGGCGAGTTTTCAAAATTTACCGACCCTAACAAGGGGGATACGTGGTTTAAATTTTTATTTCTAAAATCTTTACGTCTAAAGCTCTTTGTCCAAACCGGTGTAATTGCCGTTAGATTATGTATTAAAAATATTACGTTCAACAATTCATATTTTTAGAAGTATAGTGCAACAAGCGAAACTGGAGACTCATTTGAAGCCTTAAGCCTTAAGGTGTTTTTGATGAGTCGGTTTTTAGATTAATAAAAAATACTGCTAGAAGGATGAATTGATGTAATATATTTACTACATAATCTGAAGGCATGTTAATGACTAGAGCCCTTTTTTTAAAAAGTCTTGTTGCTGTTCTTGTTTGTTATTTGAAACGCACTTTGAAATGATGAGCGCCTTTTTCGGTTCACCACGGGTACACTCCGAGTGGCGCGTTGCCTGTTTCCAGGCGCAGAAAATTCAGTTTATTTTCAATTAACAAAAAAAAACAACGATAAGATCATTTTTCAAAAAAAGGGCTCTAGTCATGCACATGTACAATCCTTTAAATTATGAGTTAAAAATATTAAATCAATTAATTCATCCTTGCAGCCGTATTTTGTATTATTATAAAAACCGATTCGTTTCAGGCACCTTAATCACTTTATGTACATGATATAAAACATTTTTGATTCTGTATTTAGTATTTTGTATTTGTATTATTATTATTAATTAATTAATGAAATAAAATTGAATTCGCAATTGTTTCGAGTATTGAGCTTGGAAATGAATTTCGCAAGACGTGGAATTATAGCTTTCATTCAGAGATACGGACAAAGACGGACAAAGTAATACCAATAAATCGCCAGGTATGGCCAGATGGTGGATAACGTGGATGCGCTGAAAATGGATGAAACACACTAGATTGGGGTGAGATAACCCCCTAGGGCGCTGACAGCCGCTCAAGCCAAAACCCATCCTATGAGTATTTGTTTTTAGCTAACAAATATCCGCCCAATATTCTCGGCTATTTTTATTTTGCCTCATTTGCGTGAAGAGTTTTCTGCAATTAATTGATTTTTCAAAATCTACAATCTCTCAAATAATGAAGTCTACTAGATAGAAACCAGTATTGGGTAACGTACTTTTTGAAAGGAACTACACCAGAACCCGCCGAAGGTTGCGACTTTCGCCTCGGAAGGGCCGCAGTGCGCGAGTGCTCAGTATATTGCGCAATATTATGCAATAAAATTGGAAACGGTTCAGGCGGCCCTGACTGTTTACGTTTCGATTCCCCCGATCTAGTAACAGGACTATTTGCTATCGTTACTTTTTTACCTACTTTTGTATTTTAGAAATATATCTCCAAATTCAGTTTTTACAAAACTTTATTCATAACTTACGAGTGATAGTTGTTACACTTTTTAATGAAAGACGTAGGTTAGTCATGATCCGCATAATATTTCTAAAACAAGAAATGTTTTAGAAAATTTTGAATTTCAGTTGGAAGAAAAGTTTCAGCTTTCCTATTTTGGGCTATAAATCTCTTTGGCGCTGAAAATTAATTATTTCTTCCTGAATGTGTTAAGATTTACAATATTCTAAAACCAACAGAAAAATTTTTAATAGACGTTGAATTTTCAACAAAATACATGAATTTTCAACTAAAAAGTATAAATTTTCAACCACGACAGACATATCTTCAACAAAATACATGCATTTTATAATTAAAAAAAAAAAATAAATATCCAACTAAATAGTTGAATCTTTAACTAAACAATATAAATTATAAACAAAAAATGGAATCGTTAAATTTTCTTTGAAAAATAAGGAATGTTAACCCAAAAAAAATGTTAACAAAACAGTTAATTTTTCAACAAAAGAGATGAATTTTCAGCTAAAATGATGAATCTTCAACACAAAGAAAAATTGAAGAAAGTAGTTCAACTTTCGACCAAAAATGATAAATTCACAATAAAAATGGTAATAGTTGAAATTCTAACCAAAAAATATTTTTATTTTGAATCAGTTACAGTTGAAGTCAACCAAAAAAAAAATAGATAGATTCATTTTGAACAATCCAGATTAATTTTCTACAAAAAAAAATTAATTTTCAACAAAATTGTTCAACTTTTAACCGAATACTTGCATTTTTGACCAATAATGATGAATTTTTAACAAATAGTTCACTTTTCGACCAAAAAGATAAATTTTCCAACCAGAAGATTAGTCTTCTAACGAAAAAGTCGGATTCTTAACAAAGTAAATGATTTTTCAAAATATGTTTAGAATTTTCATGCCAAAAAGCCATATCATCCAAAAAAATTAAATTTTTTATCCGAAAATATGATTTTTCAACAAACAAGTTAATTTTTCACTAAATATTTGCATTTTTATATAATCACTTTAATTTTTAACCAAATAAGTTGATTTTTCTACCAAAATAGTTTAACTTTAAATGAAAAATACCGAATTCAACAAAAAAGTTTATTTTCAGCCAAATCGTTTAACATCCCATCAAATGTTTGAGTATTCAAGCGAAAAAAACGAATTTTCTAGAATAAAATCAAATTTTCAAGTCGAAAATATTAACTTCTAACAATTTTGTTAAATTCTCAACTCAAACAGATTAATTTTGAACCAAAAAGATACATTTTTTACGAAGAAAATTAATCCTCTACTAAAATAGACGGATTTTCAACAAAGTAAAATAATTTTCAAAAAAACAACTTTAATTGTCATGCCGAAATGATGAATTATATACAGAAAATTTAATTTTCAAAACGAAAAAATATTTTTTCGAAAAAAAGTTAATTTTCTATCAAATATTTAAATTTTCAATTAATCAGTTCAATTTTTATACCAAATAGTTGAAGTTGCTACCAAAATAGTTCAACTTCCAACCAAAAATATGAATTTTCTACAAAACGTTAACTTTGAACCGAAAAAAACTAGGAAAAAAAAACTTTGAACTAAAAAATATGAATTTTCAACAAAAATTTTTATTTACAACCAAACAGTTGAATTCTCGACCAGGAAATATGCATTTTCAACAAAACAGTCAATTTACAACTGAACAGTTGAATCTTACAGCAAAAAATTGGGTTTTGAACCCAATAATTTTATTTAATTAAAAATGGAATAAAGTTATATTTTTGGTTAAGAAAAGTTAATTCTCAACCAAAAAAAAATTCAACAAAAGAGTTAAATTTTCAACTAAAGAGATAAATTTCCAGCAAAAGAGAGAAATTTTTAACTAAAAGCAATGAATATTTAACCAAAAATCTAATAGCTGAACTTGCAGTTCTCAAAATTGATTCACAACCCAAACAGTTGAATTACCAAACCGAAGAAAAAAATTTTCGTAACAAAAAAAACTGGTTTTGAACAGAATAATTAAATTTTCAACTCAAGAGAAGAATCTTTAACTACAAAAATTTTTTTGAATAAAGCAGCTGAAATTTTAACAAAATAGTTCAGATTTAAACTAAAAGCTATCAATTTTGAATAAAAAATTGAATAGTTAAATTTGCGGATCAAATTATTAAAAAAATGTATTAAGAAAAACGAATTTTTCACAAAATAGTTCAGTTTTTAAACAAAGAGATAAATTCTCAATAGAAAAAATAAGGTATCAACAAAACATTTGAATTTTCTACCTAAAATATAAGTTTCAAACAGAAAAAGTTTATCTTCCACCAAATAGTTGAATTTTTAACTCAAAACAATAAATAATGAACCAAAAATCTAATAGCTCAATTTGCAGTTCTGAGAATTGATTAACACTAAAAAAATAAAAATATTTCTAAAAAAATAATTGAGTTTTTAAGCTAAGAAGATGAATTTTGTAGAGAACAATTGAATTTTCAAACCGAAAAAATGAAATTTCAACACAAAAGTAAATTAACCAAATAGTTCAATTTTAAACTGAAATTTATTAATCTTCAATCAAATTTCAATTGGTAAATTCGCAGATCAAAAAATTTATTATAAAAAAAATTTACTACAAAATAATCGAATTTTTAAGCCAAAAATACAAATTTTTTACGAAACAGTTGAATTTTGAACTCAAAAATATAAATGGTTAAAAAAGCCTAATTTTTAGCCAAAAATGTAAAGGTTACATTTTTTCTTCAAAAAACTAATCGTCAACAACAACGAAACGGGTTTTCAGCAAAATAATTAAATTAGAACTGAAGAAATGGACCTTCAATTAATAAAAAATATTTTAATAAATTAGTTCAACCTTTAACCAAATAATTCAATTTTAAACTGAAAACCATAAATTTGTAATTCAAAATTGAATGGTTAAATTTGCAGATCAAAAAGTTTATTTAACAAACAAAAAATGTAATATGAAATAATCGAATTTTTAAGCCACAAACACGAATGTTCTACAAAACAGTTCTTCTTGTTTAAAAATGCATGTTTCTGATAGATAATTTAACTATTTGGCTGAAAATTAAAGAAACTTGCTAAAATGTATTCTGTTTGGTTGAAAAGTAAACTATTTTGTTGAAAATTTGTTTTTTTTTTTGGTAAAAATTCCTTTAAAAAATCAAATATTTGTTGGAAAATTCGTGAACTTTGTTATAGATTCATCTATTTTGATAGAAAATTCATCTTATTGGTCGAAAAATAGTTTTTTTTTTTTTAATTCTATTGCATTTTATCGAAAATTTGAATTTTGTGAGAGAATATTTAATCTTCTTGGTGAATAATTCATCCTTTCGGTTAAAAATTCATGTAGTTTGTTATAGATTCATCTCTTTGGATAGAAAATTCATCTTACTGGTTGAAAATTTATCTTTTTGCTTAAAAATTAGTTTTTCCCTATTTAGAATTAATTTTGTTAACTAAAAATGTACCTGTTCCACTTTTTGTCGAAAATTTATCTTTTTTGATAGAAATTTATCGTTCTTAGTTGAAAATCATACTATTTTCTTGAAAATTTATTTTAATTTTATTGAAAGTTTATCATTTTACTGAAAATTTAACTATTCTATTTTTATTTGAAAATTTATCTGTTTTAGATGAAAATTCAACTATTTGTTGAAAATCAGTCTTTTTTTTGGTAGAAGAGTTCTCTCATTAGTTGAAACTTCATCTTTTTGGTTGAAAATTTGACTATTTTGTTGAAAATTCGTTTCTTTTTTGGTTGAAAATTTATTTTACTAACTGAAAATTTATTTTACTAACTGAAAATTTAACTATTTTTATTTTTGTTGGAAAATGTATCTTTTTAGTTGAAAATTCATTAATTTGGTACACAAATAATTTTTTTTAGTTGAAGATTCATCATTATAGTTAAAAATTCCCTTTCAATATTCCATTTTTTGTGGAAAAATTACCTTTTTTGATAGAAATGTAATTTTTTTGGTTTAAAAATTATCTTTTTTGTAGAAATTTAACTATTTTATTTTTTGTTAGGAATTCAATTCTTTGGTTGAAAAAACAACTATTTAATTGAAAATTCGTTTCTTTTTTGGTTGAAAATTTAGTTTACTAACTGAAAATTTAACTATTTTTATTTTTGGGAGAAAATTGATCTTTTTAGTTTAAAATTCATGAATTTGGTTAACAAATAATTTTTTTTAGTTGAAGATTCATCATTGTAGTTAGAAATTCACTTTAACTATTCCATTTTTTCTGGAAAATTTACTTTTTTTGATGGAAATGTAATTTTTTTCGTTAACAAATTATCTGATTTGTATAAAAACTATTTTATTTTTTGTTAGGAATTCAATTCTTTGGTTGAAAACAAACTATTTAGTTGAAAATTCGTTTTTGTTGTTGATAGAAAATTCATGTTTTGGGTTGAAAGTTCCACTATTTGGTCAAAAATTCATATTTTTGGTTGAAAATTCATCATTTTGATTAAAAATTAATTTCTTCGGTTGAAAATTCGTTTCTTTTTAGTTGAAAATTCACATTTTTAGATGAAAATTAATTAATTTTGCCGAAAACTCGTTTTTTTGTTTAAAATGTATTTTTCTAACTGCAAATTGAACTATTATATTCTTGGTTTGTGAATTTATCTTTTTCAGTTAAAAATTTATATATTTTATTGAAACTATATCTTTTTTGGTAGGAAATTCATCTTTTGGGTGTAAAATTGCATTATTTTGTTGAGAATTGATTTTTTGGTTGTTTGAACTGAAAATTGAATTCTTCTTTTTTTTTAATCATTTTTTTGGATGAAAAAAACAAATTATTTTGTTGCAAATTCGTTTTTTTTTTTTTTTTTTGTTAAATGTTTATTTTTCTAACATTTTAACTATTTCAATTTTGATTGAAAATTGATCTTTTTAGATGAATATTCATGTATTTCTTTGAAAATCTGTCTTTTTTTGTAGGAAATTAATCTTTTGGGTTGAAAATTCAGCTAACTAGTCGGTTCAAAATTCATATTTTTGATTGAAGATTCACCTTATTTAAAAAATAATTTCTTCGTTTGAAAATTCATTTTTTTGACTTGAAAATACAACTAAAAAGTGTTTCAAATATATTTAGGAACAAATTTTTTTGCATTAACATTATTAATCTTCTAGGTGTATGATTAGTTTCATACCTCGAAGAATTTAGGAATTGGGATATTGTAGCAACGCTGAATAAGGCACTGTTTAATGCAAATAATATGTTTTCCACTACTTTGACTTCTTTTATCATTTGAATTTAGCGCCCTTTCCAATTTGAAGCTATACATTTTCCCGCGAAATTTAAATAATGTAATTATTATTAATATAGATAGAAAATACGATTTTTTAAATCCTAATTCAAAATGCTCATTAAATTCTCAAAGCACATAAAGGTCGAGCATATTCTCGAGAATATTCTCATGCACGTGAGAATTTCTCCTCTGGCGTGAACGGCTCCTGAACTGAATCGTTGCAGGGCCATCTTTCGGAAAATTCCCAAACTTTGTTCAAACTTATCATCAGGAAACGTACTTAATGATATCTAAGTTGGTAACGTTATTTTCACTGAACCCACCTGTTATCAACC
>CAKNYM010051313.1:122820-145025 GCA_932195095.1 Andricus curvator
TAATTTATCATCACCGGAATTATTTCGTTTACGATATTAAATTACATGAAGGTTGAATTTTTTTTTCAAATTAAGTAACATAAACTCATCATTTACTTTAAGGATAATCAGGTTAATATTGGCTATATTTGGTACCTATAATAAAAGTATATTTATATTTAAAATACCTCTATTCAAATTATATAATTGCTTTGAATGTTTGTGATGTTATGAAATGAGTACCTGAATTCAATTTTTCAAAAATGATATGTACATATGTTTTATTTGTTTCTGAAATTACATGAAGGTTGAATTTTAATATTTTTTTAAAATAAGTAAAATAAACTGATCATTTACTTTAAGGTGATGTAGGTTAATATTGGCTATAATTGGTCTGATAAAAGTATATTTATATTTAAAATACCTCCATTCCAATTATACAATTTCTTTGAATGTTTGTGATGTTGTGAAATGAGTATCTGAAATGAGTATCTAAATTTAATTTTAAAAATTATCACATTATAAAATTGTTGGACAAAACTTTAATCATAAACTGTACTTCCTTTGAGTTTAAAAAATATCATAATTTATTTAAATAATATAATGATAAACAATAAAATTATACAAACAACATTATGCAAATATGTAGAGCGCGCGTTTAATAGTCCAGTATATAAAAAATTAATCAAAATGTCTAAAAATGAAAACGAATTTGTCTACTGACGTTTCTTTTGCCCCACTGTCTCGCATCGGAAGAAGATGCAAAGACGGTCGTGAATAGCGGGATCAGGAAGGGTATTCGATGTATAGTAGTATGGTTTATTTGCGTGGAAGAAGGAAGTGCTGGTTGCGAAAGCATGTAATCGATGAGGGTCATATTTCACTCAGGCCACTGAGGAAAGACGGACAGTACTTGTTGAAATAAGTAAAGACAAGACACGGATGAACTAGGAAGCGAAGGACCAATACATAAAGAGCCGAGTGGTTGCCAGACGGCGAGATAGTACCTAATGTGAATACAAATTACTTCATGGATTGCCGATCCGGATACAACGACTCCACTGTGGCTGCCGTTCTAGGTAATTTCTGATAAATTATTCGCTGTCAAGGTAGACGAGGAGCACTATCTTTCAGACAGACTTAGTCTAGACTCTAGACAGTCAGCAGGTGTCTGACCTTTTCCGTTTAAGAGAGTTGAGTGGGCGATTCCCATTTGATCGCCGTCCACCTGGTTGCTCTATCCCCTCTATCCCACAACCACTCAGGAAGCTGAGGCATCGTCAGAAGCTGCCGCCGGGCGATGCTTATTTTATCACCGTCTACCTGGTTGCTCGGTCCTCTTTATCCCACAACCTTTCAGGAAGCTGAAGGATCGCCGGACGCTATGGCCGGCCGATGCCCATTAGATCACCGTTTACCTGGTTGCTCTTTTGCCAGACGCTGTGGCCGGGCGATTCCCATTTGATCACCCTCTACCTGGTTGCGCTATCCCCTCTATCCTACAACCTCTCCGGAAGCTGAGGCATCGCCAGACGCTGTGGCCAGGCGATGCCCATTTGATCACCCTCTACCTGGTTGATCTGTCCTCGCCACGCTACAACCTCTCAGGAAGCTTATGGATCGCCAGACGCTGTCGACGGGTGATGCTCATTTGATCACCATCTACCTGGCTGCTCTATCCTCTCTATCCCACAACCTCTCAGGAAGCTGAAGGATCGCCGGACGCTATGACCGGCCGATACCCATTAGATCACCGTTTACCTGGTTGCTCTGTCGCCAGACGCTGTGGCCGGGCGATTCCCAATTGATCACCCTCTACCTGGTTGCTCTATCACCTCTATCCCACAACCTCCCAGGAAGCTGAGGCATTGCCAGACGCTGTCGCCAGGCGATGCCCATTTGATCACCGCCTACCTGGTTGCTATGTCCTCTCCATGCTACAACCTTTCAGGAAGCTGAGGGATCGCCAGACGCTGTCGCTGGGCGATGCTCATTTGGTTATACTAATAAGAAATAAAATTAGAAACATAAGATTTTTAGTCTGGCAATTAGTAATTTAGAAATTATATTTAAAGTTTCCTGATGATACATTTTTACAAAGTTTGCGAAAGATGGCCTTGCAACGGTGCAGTTCAATGATAACTTAATAGGTTTCAAAATTCCCTGTTCCCCTTTTTTTAACAATTCTTCTTCTTTGTCTTCTCCTTTTACAGGAAATTCTTTTTTTTCTGCTTTTTCGCTTGAATGCGATCTGAATGATTAGACCCCAATAAGAAAATCCAACTATTTTTCGTTAAAAGTTCCTCTTTTTGGTTCAAAAGTTAACTATTACATTTTTGTTTTGGAATTTATTTAGCTTGGTTTAAACTTCTAATATCAGGTTTAAATTTTTGATATTCGTTTAAAATACAACTATTCTTTTAGAAATTCATCATTTTCGGTCCAAAAATTCGACTACTTAATTGAAAATTGAAATACCCTGTACGAAATTAATTTTATTGGATGAAGACTTATATCTTTGGTAAAATGTTTACCTATTTTTTTTTAATTCCCTTGATTTTCAGTTGAAAATAATTGTTTTTCAAATGAAAATTTAATTATTCATTCTTGGTTGAAAATTTATCTCTTATATTGAAAAATTTAACTATTTGGTTGATAATTTGTCTCTTTTAGATGAAAATTAAATCTATTTGGATAAGAATTGATCGATTTTGTTTATAACTTGTCTTTTTTGTTAGTACATTAATTTTATTGGTTGAAAACAAATTTTTTACAGCTGAAGATTCAACTATTTTGTTCAATATCCAATTCTATTCAAAAATTCGTTTTTTCCCCAAAATTTATCATTTTAGTTGAAATTTTTTTTTGTATGAGAATAAAATTTTAAACTGAAAATGCAACTACTACATTTTTAGTTACAAATTGTTATTTTAATTTAAAAATTAATCTTTTATAGTTGAGCATTCAACTATATGGTTGAAAACTTCTTACACTTTTCGTTGAAAATTAATTTTTTTAACGTAAATTTATCTTTTCTAGTTAAAAATGCAACTATTTGGATGAATGTTTAACTCTTGTTAAAAAGCATATTTTTTTAAACATTTTTAAATTTAGTCTTTATCCTTTTTGGTTTAACATGCAACTTTTTGATTGAAAATTAACCTGTTTGATTAAGTATTCATCTCTTATTTTGAAAATTTTCCTTTTTTGAATTAATTTAGCTGTTTCAGACTTTGAATTAAATTATTATTTGGCTTCAAATTTAAAAAGTTTTATTGAAAATTCTCCTTTTTGGGTACAAAATTAGTATGATTTGTTCCAGGTTCATGTTTTTTTGGTACAGGATTCAACTATTTTTTTAGAAATTTGTATTTTTGGTTGAATTCAACTAGTTGATAATTGGTTTTTCTTGTTTTGAACTCAAATTTTTTGAACTGAAAACTGAACGGTTCAATTTCCGGTGGAAAACTCTTTTTTTCTTTTAGTTAAAAATTCAAATATTTTGATGAAAATTCGTCTTTTTCGTTCAATTCAATGGTTGAAAATTCGTTTGTTTTAGTGAAAAGTAATTTTTGTAAGTAAAAATTTAAATATTCCATTTTTGCTTCAAAAGTGATCTTTTTCAGTTGAAATTCCAACTATTTGCTTTAGAATTCATATATTTAATTGAAAATTTCTCTCTCGATAAAAATGTAATATTCTTTGTTAAAAATGCATCTTCGTAGCTTAAAAATTCAGATATTTGCTTGAAAATTCAACTATTTGGTTCAAAGTTTAATTCTTTTGTTGAAAATGTAACTATTCCGTTAAAAATTCAATTTTTTTCATTAAAAATTTAATCATTTTGTTGAAATTTTAATTTTTGCATTAATTGCTTCAACCCCAATGATTTTTTGATCAATCTAATGATCAAGACATTTTTTGCATGAATCAAATGCTCTAAAATCAATGATTTTTTGATAAAGTTAATGACCAATAAGTTTTTTCCAGTAATCAAGTTTTTTGAAACCATAGTTTTTTTTATTAACTTATAACCAATAAATTTTTTCAAGTAATCAAGTTTTTCGAACCCATAATTTTTTTATTAACGTATAACTAAGAAATTTTTTGCAGTAATCAAGTTCTTTCAACCTAATTTTCAATAAACTAATGACCAATAGAATTAAATTTTTATTTATTAATTTGGGTTCTTTTATTTATTTATTTAATTTTAATTAAAAGCCCGTTCAAATAAGCGAAATCATGCAAGGTTTTTTTCATTCCTTTTTTAAATAATAAACACATTTTCAAACAGAAACTTAAGACTCATTTTTCTATTTTCAATACAAATCCGGAGAAATTAACAATCCTTTTCACATATATACTCAAATATAACATTATTTATGTATAATTATCATCCATTAATTATTAGTTAATAATACTATAGAATTCTCATAAGAAAAAAGAACAACAAAGTTGTATCAACTCTATCGGACAAGTTTATTAAAATCTTAGAAACCCAATATTTCGGAAATACACCATTTCCATCATCAGGGGAACAAATTTATATAAATCTAAAAAAATGTAATAATAATCTTACTAATATATAAATAAAACAATTTAAAAAAAGGTGTAAAGAACCCACTTATGAAATAGGTACGAAAGTCCTAGTCATCTTTTTGGAGTAGAGTTTAATGATTGAGATCAATTTAAACAGTCAGTAGTAAATTAAAAAATATATATCAATAGATGTCGATTAAAATATAATGTAAGAAATTTCTGTAAAAGAAAATTATAATTTGATTAGCAAATAATAATATCATAATAAAGATAGAGGTTAAGTTCAAAATAATAAAGAATTATAGTTACCATATTTCAATTCAAAAAAGACTGCAAAAAATTTGTGTGGTGAATAAAGTTAAAACAATTTATAACAGACTCTTAACTAAATGAAATTTATAAATTTAAAAAAATATATTTTCTATTATTATGAGAGCAGGATGGAAAGGCATCCTGTTTCCATGAAGATAATTCCAAAAGTGACTGTCAAGCAGTGCTCTCAATCAGTGATGCCAATGTTGGCGCCTTTTGCTACTGCGCTTGCGTTCGGGCCATGCACTGGTTGGCCGTAGTTGGCGCGCAATTCAAAATTGGAATTAAAAACAATTCTTGTAATTTAAATAAATAATTATTCAAAAATGCACAAGAATGTATATAAATTGTACAGCTTCTGATTTTAGACTTCTGAAATTAAATGTTTTGTGAAATATAAATTGTTCTTCGGAAGTCAAAGAAAATAAACTGTTCTCTAAAAACTATATGTGTTACAAATTTTTTTCTTGTCTAAAATCAGAAATTGTACAATATATATACATTCTCGTGCATTTTTGAATGATTATTGATTTAAGTTACAAGAATTGTTTTTAATTCCAATTTTGAATTGCGTGCCAACTGCGGCCAATCAGTGCGCGGCCCGAACGCAAGCGCAATAGCAAAAGGCGCCAACATTGGCATCACTGCTCTCAATTCGGCTCCCCAGCTGCACTGCGCATGCGTTGCATCGGCAGTCTCATTGGCTGTAAATAGCGCGCTTTTTCGAAACTATCTCATCCGTAAATCGATGTTTTATGATAAATCATCATTATGGAAATAACAACAACTAATTTTTCGATCAGAAATTAGTCTTTTAGAGTGCGAGGTAAAATAATTATTCGATTGTACTCTTTAGAAATGAATTATTGATTTTAAATTCGAAGGAAGGAATGACTTTTCTCACCAATGCGAACCTTAAATCATTCATACTATTTTTCTTTACTTTATGATTATTATATATTGTGAAAAATTGATTTGTATATTTAATCATTTCAAATAAGCGCGCGATCAACATCCAATGAGGCTGCTAGTGCTGCGAATGCGCAGTGTGGTTGAGGAGCCAAATTGGGAGCACTACTGTCAAGGAAAATCGACTAATCTAAAATACAGTAGAAGTGAAGAAAAAGGCGCCAAAATTTGAATAGTAATATAACAGCTAAAGTGTTAAAAACGGTTATTTCAGAAGTAGAAACAAGCAAGATAAGTTAATTTTTGAATTCAATATTGTAAGAAATTCAAGAGAAGAAATTCATTGTTATGAATTTGTTATAAATTTTATAAAAATAAATTCTAAAATAGAATTGTAAGATTCATTAAGATGATCAAGATCAGTAGTTTTATTGAGACAGTTTTCCAGTTCTTTTTTAATAAAAAACAATTGAGCAAAGGCTCTTTTAATGGCATGATTCTTTTGATGCAAAACTTCAATCTCATCCCAAAGGGAAAATGAGAAATATTAATATTGATATTATTATATAAGTGGTCGTTAAGAACATTATTGTAGTTTATTCTAACACTATCCTGGTTTTCTTCACGTCTCATGTGTAAAGGTCTTTTAGTTTGTCCAATATAACAGCATTTAATCATTTTATCAAGTTTAGAATTAATACTACAGGTGGTGCTAATTTTATAAGTTTTTAAAAGTTTCTTTATATTTTCTGAAATTTTACCATAGTATGAAATAGTAATAGTGCTTTTAGGATTAAATTCTTTTTTGATAATGTTATTAGAGTTATTAATGCTGTTTTTGTTATTGAGTTCTTTTAATCTATCATCAATTTGTTTATCAATAATATTTAGTGGAAAGTTATTCAGGAAAGGATGTTTTACTATTTTTGAGTTATCATTATGAAATTCATTATCCGAAAGGAGAATAACTGTATCATCTAAGTTTTTTAAAATAGCTATTTTTTGTTGGACTGGATGTTTCGATCGAAAATTAAGTAAGCGGCCAGGAGATGTTGATTTGCGAAACCAATTAGAAGAGATGGTACCATTATCATTTTTGATAATGCTAATATTAATAAACTTATTAGTGATATTATTTTCGATTTCAAATGTAAGTTGTAATCTTTTATAAATTTAGTAAAAAGTTTTGATAGTAATTTCAATTTCGTATGCAGGAATAATTAAAAATGTATCATCTACATAACGACACACAGTGAGTTTTTTTACAAAATTTTGTTCAAAATTCTGCTGACTGCTCAGTTTTTGACTGATTCTAATAATTTTTTTTTTTATACTAGTAACAAATTATAATTTCATGTAGCACTGCTGCTTTCTTAGTTTTCTGCAAAAAACTAACCTAAAAATATATGAACTTGCCCAAACCCGTAAACCCACAAACCTCAAACCTACAAAACTTATACCTCAAACCCACAAACCTCAAACCCACGAACCTCAAATCCACAAACCTCAAACCCACCAACATAAACCCCCAAACCCGTAAACCCACAAACCTCAAAACAAAAAACTTCAAACGCACAAACCTCAAACACATAAACCTAAAACCACAAATCCACAAAACCACAAACAGCAAACCCACAAACATCAAACCCACAACCAACAAACCTCAAACCCGTAAACCCACAAACCTCAGACCCACGAACCTCAAACCCCCAAACTCGTAAACCCACAAACCTCAAACGCCTCAAACCCACAAAAATTATACCTCAAACCCACAAACCTCAAACCCGTAAACCCAAAAACCTCAAATCCACAAACTTGAAACCCACAAGCCCATAAACCTCCAACTCACAAAACCATGAACGTAAAACCCCAAACCCACAAACCTCAAACACATAAACCTAAAACCATAAATCCACAAGCCCACAAACAGCAAACCCACCAACCTCCAACCCACAAACCCACAAACCTCAAACCAACAAACCTCAAACCCGTAAACCTCAAATCCACGAACCTCAAACCCACAAACCTCTAACCCACAAAAATTTAACCGAAATCCCGTAAACCCACAAACCTCAAACCCAAAAACCTCCAATCCACAAACCTCAAACCCACAAACGTCAAACACATATACCTAAAACCACAAATCCACAAACCTCAAACCCACAAACAGCAAACCCACAAACATCAAACCCCATGTTGATAAAACTCTACATATAAGTACATCATGCAATAGTCCACAAACCCACCAACCTTTAGGGTTTAGGGCTTATGCTTTATGCGTTTAGGGTTCATGGGTTTATGGGTTTTACCCATAAACCCTAACCCTAAAACCATGAACCCCAAGCCCATGAACCCATACCCCATAAACCATAAACCCATAAACCCGGAACCCATAAACCCATAAACCCTAAACCCTAAAGGTTGGTGGGTTTGTGGACTATTCTGCATGATGTATTTATATGTCGAGTTTTATCAAGATGGGGTTTGAGGTTTGTGGATTTGTGGTTTTAGGTGTACGTGTTTGAGCTTTGTGGGTTTGGGGTTTTAGGTTTATGGATTTGTGAGTTTGAGGTTTTCAGGTTTATGGGCTTGGGGGTTTTATGTTTGTGGATTTGAGGTTTGTGCGTTTGAGGTTTGTGGGTTTACGGGTTTGGGGGTTCGTCGCTTTGAGGTTCATGGGTTTGTGGTTTAAGGTTTGTGGGTTTGAGGTATAATTTTTGAGTGTTTGAGTTTTGTGGGTTTGTGGGTTTGTGGGTTGGAGGTTTTTTGGGTTTGCTGTTTTTGGGCTTGTGGATTTGTGGGTTTAGGTTAATGTGTTTGTGTTTTGTGGGTTTGGGGTTTTAGGTTTATAGATTTGTGAGTTTGAGGTTTTCAGGTTTATGGGCTTGGGGGTTTTATGTTTGTGCGTTTGAGGTTTGTGGGTTTACGGATTTGGGGGTTCGTCGCTTGAAGGTTCATGGGTTTGAGGTTTAAGGTTTGTGGGTTTGAGGTATAATTTTTTAGGGTTTGAGTTTTGTGCGTTTGAGGTTTGTTGGTTTGAGGTTTGTGGGTTTACGGGTTTGGGGGTTTGAGGTTTGTTGGTTTGAGGTTTGTGGGTCTGTGAGTTGCGGGTTTGTGGGGTTGCTGTTTGTGGGCTGGTGGATTTGTGGTTTTAGGTTTATCTGTTTAAGATTTATGGGCTTGGGGTTTCAGGTTTATGGATTTGTGATTTTGAGGTTTGTAGGTTTATGGGCTTGGGGGTTTTATGTTTGTGGATTTGAGGTTTGTTGGCTTGAGGTTTGTGGGTCTGTGAGTTGAGGGTTTCTTGGTTTGCTGTTTGTGTGCTGGTGGATTTGTGGTTTCAGGTTTATGTGTTTGAGGTTTGTGGGTTTGGGGTGTTAGGTTTATGGATTTGTGAGTTTCAGGTTTGTAGGTTTATGGGCTTGGGGGTTTTAAGTTTGAGGATTTGAGGATTGTGCGTTTGAGGTTTTTGGGTTTGAGGTTTGTGGGTTTAAGGGTTCGGGGGTTTGATGTTTGTGCTTTTGAGGTTTTTGGGTTTGACGTTTGTGGGTTTGAGGTTGGTGGGTTTGAGTTATAATTTTTTTGTGTTTGAGGTTTGTGCGTTTGAGGTTTCTGGGTTTGAGGTTTGTGAGTTTGAGGTTTGTGTGTAAAGATATTAACGATTTCATGGTTTTGAAAGTCTCGAAATTTCGTGGTTCAGCCACCTTGGCAAGTTCATATTTTTTTAGGTTAGTTTTTTGGATAAAACTAAAAAAGTAGCAGTGCTACGTAAAATTATAATTCGTTACGAGTATTTAAAAAAATTTATTAGAATCAATCAAAAATTGAGCAGTCAGCAGAATTTTGAACAAAATTTTGTAAAAAAACTCACTGTGCGACTGTAGGAATGGATTTGAAAATTTAGTTTATTGAAAATCTCGGATTTTAAATCTTGCATTACCATGTCGGCTAAATTATTGGAAATAGGAGAACCCATGGTAGTTCCAAAAGTTTGTCTATAAAAAATATTATTAGATTGCATTAAGAACCAAATCTAGAGGAACGTTAGTAAAGAGAGAAGTTACATCAAGAGAGATCATCATGTAATCAGAAGGAATAATGATTTTATCTAGTTTCTGTTTAAAATCAATAGCATTTTTAATAAAAGTTTTAGGTTTAGGAAGAGCAGAGTTTAAAATATTATTGAACACCTTAGCCATAGTATATGTGGGAGAATTAATAGTGCTAACAACAGGTCTCAAAGGAAAATCATTTTTATGAATTTTAGGAAGTCCATAAATTCCAGGCAGATCAGTATTTTCTGTAATAAGATCTTGCTATCTATGTTGGAGCCTGAAAAACCTTTTAGTCTCCATTTGTTAATTTCATTAAAAGTTTTACTTTGTATCGATTTTAAGGGGTTATAATAAACTTTTTCATATGTCTTGATATCATTTGAGATCAATTGCATTTTGTTATAGTGATCTTGTTTATTAAGGATAACAGTATCATTACCTTTATCAGCACATGTTATAAGAAGATCTTGATGTCCTTTGAGAAAGTTTTTATATACAGCAATATTTTTAGAAATGATTCTATCTGAATCAGAAATTATGTCAGGTTTTTTAATGTATTGATAAGATAGAGGAAGAATTTTATTTCTTCAAAGACGTGTTGATTTTTAGAAGTTAAAAAGGTAGAGCTAAATTTATCACCTAACCTAAGAATATCGTATATTTTCCGAAACGTTGGGTTTTTAAGATTTTAATAAACTTGTCCGATAGACTTGATAAAACTTTGTTGTTCTTTTTTCTCCTTTCTTATAAGGTTTTCCGGAGAAATTAACAATACTTTTCACACAAACACACACCAATTTCATACTGAATTTCTATTCAATCCCTAAAAACTACAATGAATACCTTAGCCTGAATGGCAAATATAAACCTTATAGAATTGTAAAGTTCAGCAGAGAAATTACCAATACTTTTTAACCATACACTTCAGTTTTCTATATTTGCAGTTCGGAAATATTTGGTTATTATCCTCATCTAAGATTTTGTCAAAATCTCTTTCGAGTAGAACCTCGAATCCTGAACGCTCTGCTAATTTCATAGCAATAGGTGATGAAAACATAGTCGCTGTTGCTTTAATACCATACTTCTGACAGATTTTCTTCCTAAAATTTCAACGAATTCTTATAAGAGAAAATAACTGTATAGAAATATAAAATATTGATAAGATTTAATTTTCAAATTACCTCACATCAAGCATCTCGCCCCCGAATGATTGTCCGCGAAAAGAAGGTTTCACGCTAAGACCAGAAGAAGTTAAATATTCTTCAGTACCTAATTTACTTATAATGTCTGCTTCATCAGTAATCTTCTTCTGAGTCATCATCAGTTTAATGAGATTTGGAGATTTCAAATTTTCCTTTAAACATAAATTATGTCGTATTAATATTAATTAAGAATAAAAATCATTTTTGTTTAAAATAGATCGTATATTTTTTTAGAATTATTATTCACTTAATGTATAGAATTCCTGAAAATAAAAAAAAGGAATCCAGCGATCACATTTGGACAACCACCATAAAATGCTCCTATTGTAATTAAAAGAAAAATTTTCTTAAAAAAAAAAAAATTTCTTAAAAAAAAAGAGGAAAGAAATATGAGAAGGCAACCAACCAAATCCCCTTCTCTTTTTTTATTTCTTTCGTCTTTTTTATTTTTATTATCGTCAAATGATTATGGTTATTATGTATGTTTGTGTATTGTGATTTAAACATAAACATAAACTATTTTATATTAAAATTTATCAAGTATCATAATCATTTTTGTTTAAATTACATTATTCGGGCATTTGGCGGCATAAAAATTCGTTTTTTTCAATGCCAGTCCTTTCGGCTGGGAACTTAATGACATTTTCAGCAACATCCATAATTTTTTGATCAATTTTATGATTTTTCAAAACAAATTTAATAAACAAAAGCATTAATCAGGCGTTTGTCGACAGAAAAGTTCTTTTTTTTTCTATGTCAGTCTTTTTAATTGGGAACTTCATGATAATTTCAGCAAACTTCATAATTGTTTAATAATTTTTATATATTTTTAAAAACAAATTTAATGAACAAATGCATTATTCGGTCATCTGTCGACGGAAAAATGTTTTTTTTATTTTTTGAAGTCAGTCTTTTTTATTGGGAACTTAATGATAATTTCATTAACACTCATACTTAGTTGATAAATTCTATGATGTTCTAATCAAATATAATAATTTAAAAATTTTCAATTTAAAAAGTTGATATAAAAAGAAAAGAATTTTTCTGTTCGAAAAATGCCTGAATAATGCATTTGTTCATTAAATTTGTTTGAAAAATCATAAAAATTATCAACTAATTATGATAGATGACTTTTCGACCATAAAAGATGAATTTTCAATACAAAAGGACGAATTTTTAACAAAACAGTTGAATTTTCAATAAAAAAAGATGCATTTTCAACGAATTTTTAGAATTTCAAACTAAAAATATTAAAATTCAACCAAAAATAGTTGTTTCATCCAAAAAGGTCATAAAAAAAGAACTTTTAATCAAATGGTTGAATTTTCAGCTAAGAAAGAATAATTTTTAACCAGTTATTAGAATTTTTAACCCGAAACTATGATGTTTCAACCAAAAAGTTAATTTTCCACAAAATAGTTAAAGTTTCTATCTAAATAGCAGAATTTCCAACCAAAAATATGAACTTTCAACAAAAATTTGAAACTTGTTAACAAAAAATTTTCAACCAAAAGAAATAGTTGCATTTTTAGATAAAAAATTAATTTTCAAACAAAAAAAGACAAACTTTCAACAAAATAGTCAGAGTTTTAACCAAAGAGGTGATTAATTTTTATCCAAAATGTTGCATTTTTACGCAAAGAGGATGAGTTTTTAACTGAGGAGATTAATTTTCTAACAAAAAAGACGAATTTAGAACTAAAATTATAAATCTTCAAGGAAAAAGAAATAAATTTTTGACAACGAATTCCAACTTTAAACAAAGCAGATAATTAAGAAAAAAAAATTCTAATAAAAAATGTACTAGTTAACATTGAAACACAAAAAAATTTTAATTTCTAATCAAAAAAGTTTAATTCAACCAAAACAGACCTGAATTTTTTATCAAACAGTTGAATTACCAACTTCGGAAAATTTTTCAACCAAAAATGGAATGGTTACATTTTTAGATGAAAAAATGAATTTTTAAACAAGAAAAAAACTAATTTCCAAAAAATTATTAAAAATTTTAAATAAATAGCATTATTTTTAACCAAATAGTTGCATTTTGAACACAAAAATACGAATTTTTAACAAAAAAGTTAATTTACGCCCAAATATTTGAATTTTTAACTAAAATTATGAATCTTCAACCAAAATAAAAGAATTTTTTACCAATTAGTTTAATTTTAAACCACGTAGATGATTTTCAAAAAAAAAAAAAGAAAAACAATTCCTGAAGGAAACATGTGATATTTATTATTTAAACAAAAACGCTTTAATTTGTATTCAAAAACAGTTGAATTCAACGACAAAAGTAAAATTTTCAATCCAATAGTTAAATTTTAAACTTATAAAGGCAACATTTTAAACCAAAAATTAAATAGTTGCGTTTATAGATTAAATAAAATAATTAAATTTTCAAATTAGTTGTGTAATTTTTCACCAAATAGTTTAATCTTTTTACCAAAGTAGTTGAATTTCCCACAAAAAACATAAATTTTCAACAAACTCGTTGAATTTTCAATCAGAAAATATGAATTTTTAATTTAAAATATCAATTTTCAATCCAAAATGGAATAGTTACATTTTTATCTAAAAAAATTAATTATGAACCAAAAAATACTATCTTTGAAAAAAAATAGTTCAATTTTTAACCAAAGAGATAATTTTTTAACCAAAAAATTGATTTCTTAACCAAGGACATTAATTTCATACGAAAAAGATCGATTCTGAAAAAAATAAATGAATTTTCAACCAAGTAATTAAATATTTATCCAAAATTTAAACCAAATAATTAAACTTCTAATCAATTGAAATTAAAAGGTTAGAACTCTTAAAGAAGAAAATCTTTTCACTTGAAAAAAAAAATAAATTAAAAAATAAATTATAAAATATAAGCTTTTAATACATTTCAACTGAAAATTTTTAAATTAAAAGCCTTCAAGCTGCAAAATTTTAACTTTTATACTTTTAATTTATAAATTTTCAAAGTTATATCATTTTAAGCAATTTTAAGCTACAAAAATTAATGTATACATTAAAATTGGTTTTGAAGTCTTTTTAAAAATTCTCTTAAAAATTTGGTTTATGAAAAGAATTTTAAAAATTTCCAGGAATCTAATAATAATATTATTATCTTGGAACTCGAATTTTTTATACATTTTTTTTTAATCCTGCAAAAGTAAAAAAACTACCTTAAAATCATCCAGATTCTCTTTTGACAATTTTGAAAATCGTATTAAATATTCGTTTTAAATTAATTTTTCGAAGAAAAAAAATTATTGTTAGTTTTTTTAGGAATTTTGACACACATTTTTAAATAATTTAGAACCTCTTAAATTGCTTAAAAATATTATAAATGTTGTGTTCGAAATCTTCAAAAATTTACACTGTGTATTAAATGCTTTTAAATCTTGTCACGTTTTAAATTATTTTGGAATCTTTGCAAAACTTCTAAATTCATTTTAAACCTGCTCCAGTATTTTACAAATTGATAATTTTTCAATTTTCATTTATCAATCAAAAAAAATTGTTTTGAATCTTTTTAAATATTCGCTTAAAATTAATTTTTAAAAATAAAAAATCATTTTAAATTTTTCCAACAAACAGAAAAATTTTTTTATTTCCTTAAAACCTTTTAAGATCCTTGAAAAGCTCTAAAATTTCATTTCGAAACCTTCAGAAATCTAAATTGAGTTTCTCATTATTCAAAATATTTTCCAGTTTTAAATAAAGTTTGGATTTTCTCAAAGGTTGTAAATATCTCTTAAACTAATTAAAATTTTTTCTAAATTGATAATTTCAAATTTCAAAAATTTTTTGAAAATTTTTAAAACTGAACAATTATCAATTCAAATTTATTTATAATTTATTATTAATAATATTCAATCATTTATTATGAATAATATTGATTTATTTAAAAATAAATTCATTTAAATTTAAAATCGTTAAAAAAGTCAAATTCTGCAGTTTTCTGTAATAGCTTGTAGATTTTTACAACAAAGTGAAAAAATAATATATTATTAAAAAGTTATAAAAATTTTTGAATTGTAGAAACTTTTACTTTATTGTGAATTTTTTACTTTTCTACAAGAAAATACAAGAAAAAAAAATTAGCTATTTGTATTTAACTGTATTTTATTGTTAAATTTTGTACATTTTTTTACAGAAAAGTACAAATTAAAAAAAATTACAGTTGTAGAAATTGTGTACTTCCTTGTGAAATTTTTTTCGACCAGGGAAGTATATAGTTTACCTAAAGAAGGCAGGAGAAACATTTCATCTTACCAAATTTTCAAAAGATTTTAATATTTTTAGGTACTCATTTGTTTTCTAAGAATACTCGTAAATTTCTGATCATTTATCGAAAAGTGATTATTTACGAAGAAAAAACAATTTTTTTAAAGAGTTATTAAACTGCAATATCACGTAAAATTCAAATTTTGTCACTTATTTGGTTTACTTTGGGGACCCATAAGAGTGGCTTAAAATCACTCACCCTCCAAATTTTTGATTTATTCTTATTCTCTGATAAATTCCAAACAATATACTGAAATTCGGAATTATTTTTAACATATTATTGCGTTTAAATATTAAATTTTATTAGAATTTTACTAACTTTATTAGAAGTAATTGCATTTGCCTGGATGTTTGGCCAGGGGAGGGAAAACTGCAGAAAACTACTTTCAGAATTGAGCCGGTTTTTTGAATCGTTTTGAATGAAAGAAATTTCTTTTAAGTGCACTTATATAATAATCTTACCATCATCTCCACAAGCTTTTGTGTAGAAATGGGTGTAGAAACGAACAATATATTGACACCTGCGAGTATAGGTTTTCCACCATTAGGGTTGTCTGTGAAGATGCCAATGCTTATACCTTGTTTCAAAGCCCATCGCCATATCAATTTTCGATCTTCAATTGCCACTGGATCATCTTTTATTTCTGTAAAGAGAAATTATATTTATAATAGAGGAGATTGGTCCTAAGTCGGCACTGTGGGTTAAGCCGACACCCTCGCGTTTCTCAGAGATGGCGCTTGGGTCGGCCTAACCATTTTGTCGTATCACAGGTTGGTAGACATGGACGTAATTTTCTTTCATTCTTGTGAAGCAACTACAGGTGTGTAAATAGTTTGGAAAGTTCAATCAATTAAGTGCGTTGGTTTCTGTGTCGTGTGTGCTTTCGCCTGATAAAGTCGATTTTTCATTCGGATTTGTTTCGTGTGCGTAGTATAATGAAATGTGTAAACATTCTTAATGGTCCTGAGTCGGCACGAAACAGGTGGTCCTGAGTCGGCACTTGTTGTTTTGCTGTTATTTGTGTCATTTCATTTTGCTGTGTTTCAATTCCATATCACTCGTCTCTTTTTTTTTTTTTTAGTTTGATTGTGTTGTATTGCATGTTGCTTGTCTCTGGTAGGTGTCCATCCTACAAATAAAGTTTGACAATACTCTACATGTTTTTTCATTGTAAATGGTTCAAATTTGGCCATTTCCTCCTAAAACTTACATAACCTGCCCTTATTCTTGCATTTGAGCGGAAAAAATTATGTGCCGAATCAGATCCAGGGGGTGCTGGCTTAGGACGACTGTTTTGAGAAATAGAAAGAATCGACTTCTTTACTTTGTGCTGCATTACGACCGCTAAAATCACTGCAGCATTAAACCCTGTTTACCCTCTGCTTTCGACAAAAACTCTCACTGTGCCGACTTAGGACCACTCTCTTCTATTTATTTATAAATAATACTTATGTTAATTTCAAGAGATCAAAGAAATTTTTTTTAATACGAAAATGCGTAATACGTCAACGTTTGGCGTAATAAATGAAAAATAATTTAAAATTTTGCAATATCAGACTTCGCAGCCCAAGATTCTAGGTCTGAAAATAGGGGAAATAGGATAATTTTTCACCCATGTAGGGGATTATTAGGAAAGTGAATTCTTCTAAATTAAATTAGGGTATATTTACTAAATTGAATTTAATGTAAAACGCCTAAAATTCCTAAGATTTCAGGTAGAAATGTATTGAATTTTCAACGAAATAGTTGAATTTTCAGCCTGAAAAGATTTTCTATCAAAATAGATGACCTTTTAAGCCAAAATATCGACTTTTCGACAACAAAAAATAATTTTTAACCAAACATTATTAACCAAATCGTTAAACTTTCAGGCAAAAAAAAAACACAAATTTTCAACAAAATAGATACATTTTTAAACAAATAGTTACATTTTTAATCTAAAAAGAAAAATTTTTCTAAAGAGAGATACATTCCCAATAAAGTACTTAAATTTGTAAAAAATATTTCAAAAAAATAAATTTAATATGAATTTTCAACAAAACAGTTGAATTTTCGACCAAAAAAGATAACTTTTCAATCTAAAAAGTCGAATGTTCCAGAAAACAGTTGACTTTCAAACCAGAAAAAATTAATTTTTAATAAAAAAGTAAATTTACATGCATACAGTAGTTGATATTTTCAACATAATACATAAATTTTCAATCAAACATCTGAACTTGTAACTTGAAAAAATCCATTTTCAATTAAAAATACCAATTTATAACCAAAAATATAAGAGTTACATTTTCAGTTTAAAAAATTGATTTAAAAAAAAAAAGAATTTTCAACTGAAATGGTGAATGTTAGAAAAAATTCAATTTTCAGCAACAGTTGAACTTTCAATAAAAGTTCATCATTCAACAAAATAGCTAAATTTTCAAAAAAAAAGAAAAAAGATTTTTAACCAATAAAATTAATAAACTACCGAAAACGACGAATTTTGGACAAAATAGATGAACTTTCATCTCAATAGTTGATTTTTAATCTAAAAGAGATAAATTATCAACCAAAAACAAAATAGTTAAATTTACAGTTAAAAAAGTTCTAATCAAACAGTTGAATTTTAAACCAAAAAATATGAATTTTTAACAAAAAAGTTAATTTACAACGAAATAATTCTTATTGTCAACTAAAATTATGAATCTTCAGCAAAAAAAAAAAAATTTTTTGCAAAGTATATCAACTTCAAACAAAGTAGTTGAGTTTTCAACCCGAAAACATGAATTTTCAAATAAAATAACTAATTGTCAATCAAAAAAAATTCGATAGTTGATATTTAATTAAAAAAAGATTTTAATCAATTTTCTATTAAATGTATATATTTCCAACCAAAAATGGAATAGTTATATGTTTACTTCGAAAATTTTTTTTTCAACCAAAAAACAACGAATTTTCAAAATTAATTCTTAAAAAAACTAAACTACAATGATGAATATTTAAGAAAACAAACAAAAAATGAAATTCAAACAAAAAATTTGAATTTTCTACCCAAAATATGAATTTTCAACTGAGATTATGAATTTTTAAGAAAACAAACAAAAAATGAAATTCAAACAAAACATTTGAATGTTCTACCAAAAATATGAATTATCAACTGAAATTATGAATTTTTAGGAAAGCAAACAAAAAATGAAATTCAAACAAAACATTTGAATTTTCTACCCAAAATATGAATTTTCAACTGAAATTATGAATTTTGAAGAAAACAAACAAAAAATGAAATTCAAACAAAACATTTGAGTTTTCTACCTAAAATATGGATTTTCAACAACAAACAAAAAATTAATTTTCAGCCAAATATTTGAATTTTTAACTAAAACGATAAATATTTAACCAAAAATCAAATAGCTAAATTTGCAGTTTATAAAATTGATTTTCAACAACAAAAAAAGAATATACAACAAAATATTTGAATTGTTGAGCCAAAAGGGTGAATTTTGTACATTTTCATCTAAATAGTTGAACTTAAAACTAAAAACGATGAATTTGCAACGACCAAAAAAAAAACGAGTTTCAAGAAATTAGTTAAATTTTCAACTAAGGAGATGGATCTCCAACTAATAGAACGAATTTTAAACAAAATTTTTTTATCATAAAAAAACGAATTAATAAAAAAAGTGAAATTTTCAACTAAAGAGATGGATTTTCAACTTATAAAATGAATTATTAGCAAAGTAATTCAACTTTCAACCAAATAGTTGAATTTTAATCTAAAAACTATTAATCTTCAACCTAAAATCGAATTGGTATATTGGTAGTTCAAAAAATTCATTTTAAACAGAAAAAAAAGAATTTGCTACAGAATAGTTGAATTTTCAACCCAAAAATATGAATGTTTAACGAAAATTCCAATTTGAAACCAAATAGTTTAATTTTTCAACTAAAAAAGATACACTTTCGACCAAAAATATAAGAATTAAATTTTGAGTTTGAAAAGTCAATTTTTAACCAAAAAGAGACAAACAAATTTGCATCAAAATAGTTCAATTTTCATCTAAAAAGATGGACCTTAAAATAATAAAATAAATTTTTAGCAAAGTAGTTCTATTTTCAACGAAATGGTTGAATTTTGAACTAAAAACTAATAATCCTCAACCTAAAATTGATTTGTTAAATTGGCAGTTCAAAAAATTTATTTCAAACAGAAAAAAAAGAATTTGCTACAAAATAGTTGAATTTTCAAGCCAAAAATACGAATCATCTACAAAACAGTTGAATTTTCAACCCAAAAATATGAATGTTTAACAAAAACCTTAATTTTAAACCAAATAGTTTAATTTTTCAACTAAAGAAGATACATTTTCGACCAAAAATATAATAATGAAGTTTCTGGTTATGAAAATTAATTTTCCTGCAAAATTGAAACGGAATTTTCAACAAAATAACTAGATTTTTAACCAAATTGTAACCAAATCTAAAAAAAAATAGTTGGATTTTATTGTGGGTTATATTCATTCAGTTTGCATTTAGGCGGAAATATGAAAGAGATTTTGAAACTTATTGAGTAATTATTTAACTAATTTTTTTTTCTGAAAAAAGATCTTCTCCTTTCGCTCCGCTGGGAATCGAACCACAGAACTTTCGATTGCCGGTCGGGTGCTTTCTTATTCTGAAAAAAGTTTCTTCTCTCGATCTCTCTAGTAGCTTAATAGGAAAGCACCCGATCGGCAATCGGAAGTTCTGTGGTTCGATTCCCAGCGGAGCGGAAGGAGAAGATCTTTTTTCAGAAAAAAAATTATTTGAAATAATTTTCAATTCATATCTCCGTCTAGTCTGAAAAGACGTTAAAAACGTCTGCTCTTCTCTGATGATAATACAGATTGCCTCAAAAAATTTTATTTGTACCACCTAGCAAAATAATGCGTGTATTTTCTAAAAAAAAAGTTTGTTCTCTCGATCTCTCTGGTAGCTTAATCGGAAAGCACCCGACCGGCAATCGGAAGTTCTTTGGTTCGATTCCCAGCGAAGCGAAAGGAAAAGATCTTTTTTCAGAAACAAAAATTATTTGAAATAATGTTTAATTCATATCTCCATCTAGTCTGAAAAGACGTTGAAAATTTCTGCTATTCTCTGATGATAATACAGAATCCCCGAAAAATTTGATTTGTACCTCCTAGAAAAATAATGCGTGTATTTTCTAAAAAAATGTTTCTCCTCTTGATCTCGCTAGTAGCTTAATGGAAAAGCACCCTACCAGCAAGTGGAAGTTCTGTGGTTCGATTCCCAGCTGGAACAGCGTTATAGAACTAGTCTGGCCCTCTCCATTCTTCCCGATCTGCGCCCGATGTGGCATAGGGAAAACTAGGCGGGGCCCTTTCAAATTCCGATCGCAATTTCTCCATGCGTTATTAACTATTCTAACGAAAACTTAAAAAAAAAATATTCAATTTAATTCAGTTTATACTCACTCAAATATTTAGATGTTATTTCTTCTGAAAGATAATACTCGCACATGTGATCTAAAATGTCTTCGTATCTACTCACTGGAACTTCTTGTATTGTAAATTTAGCAGGTTCGCCATTTAGTTTACCGTCTATAATTTTCCACACGTTTAAGGGACCTATCGGGCGTTTCCAAGCAGTAGATTTATTTTTTGTACTTCTTTCAGGCATTGCAGTTTCGAGAATTTAAATATAAATGGACAAGTAGTAACCTGATCGTAATGTATCTTGAAAAAACCTAAAAAAGTCAGGACAAATTAGTGATTAAAAAAAAAGCACTCAAGTCAGGGAATTTTTACAAGAGGTACTTTAAATAGCAAAAAAAAAAATTAAAAATATTCATTAATTTTGTCTGAAAAAAGATTTTTTCTATCGCTCCGCTGGGAATCGAACCTCAGAACTTCCAATTGCTGGTCGGGCGCATTCCCACTGAGCTACTAGAGATCTAAAAAAAAATCTACTAGAGATCTCTCTAGTAGCTTAATGGGAAAGTACCTGACCGGCAATCGAAAGTTCTGAGGTTCGATTCTCAGCGGAGCGAAAGGAGAAGATATTTTTCAGGAAAAATTAATTAAAATAATTTTTAATTAATATCTCCATCTAGTATGAAAAAACGTTAAAAATCTCTATTATTCTCTGATGATCTCGATCTCTCTAGTAGCTTAATGGGAAAGCACCCGACCGGCAATCGGAAGTTCGGAGGGGTGGGGGTCAGGCCTATAGTCCAGCCATATAAAAAAATTTGTTGAATTTTTAACAAAGAAAGACGACTTTTCTACTGTGAAACATGAATTTTCAATGCAGAAGGACGTTTTTTCAACAAAAAAGTTGAATTTTCCAACAAAAATGATTGTTTGATTTGTATATTTGATTTGAATTTACCGTGTCATCCGGCAAAATTCCGAAGGTGGTTTTCTGCAGTTTTCTCTCCCCTGGCCAAACATTCAGACAAATACTCTTTTTCAAATTTTTTTCCTCGTAAATAATCATTTATCAGTGAATTTTCAAAGATTAACAAGTATTCTTGAAAAACTAACCTAATGAGAATATTTTAAATTAAATTCTTTAGATTTTTCTTCAATATATTAGGGGCCGTCCACAAACTCTTTTTCGCTTTTTCAAAGAATTCTTATTTTACCCTTTTTTTTAAGAAACTTTCCCTTTCTCTATTTTTTTTTTACTTAAATTTAAACTGAACTAATAAAAACCAATAAGAAAATCCGACTATTCTTGGAGACAAGTTTTTTCTTGATCGAAAAGTCTACCATTATATTTTTGTTTCGGAATTTGTCACACTTGGTTAAAAATTCTACTATTTGATTTAAAATTCAATCATTTTGTTGAAAATGCAACTATTTTGATAAAAAGTAATTTTTTTTAGTAAAAAATTCAACTACTGGATTGAAATTTAAGAATTTATTTGTTTGGTTGAAGATTTGTCTCTTT
>CAKNYM010051313.1:166949-181069 GCA_932195095.1 Andricus curvator
AACTTTTTTTTTAATTTAACTTTTCAATCATTTTTTTGTTGAAGATTCATATTTTTAGTTGAAAATTCATTTGTTTGGTTGAAATTTTAATTATTTTGTTGAAAATTGAGCTTTCTTAATTAAAAAATTATCTGCGTAGTAAAAGTTGAACTAAATATTTTCTCCTTGATAATTCAATTTTCCTTCAGAAAATTCGAATTTTCGCTTAAAAATTTAACAATTTATATGAAATTTTTTCTTTCATCACTGAAAATTCTTTATTTTCTGAAAATTTGGCTTTTTGGTTTCAAAACTCATTTTTTGAAAAGAAATTTCATTTTTTTTTGTTTGAAATATTAATTGTTTCACTATTTATTTTGAGAATTTACTTTTTTAGGTTGAAAGTTTCATTATTTTATGGAAAACTGAATTATTTTGTTTGAAAATTCAAGTATTTTGTTAAAAAATCACCTTTCATGGTTGATAAGTAATTGTTTTCTTCAAAATGAATAATTTCAAAAATTATAAATTCGTATCTAAAATATTGCTTTATTTACTTTTTTATAAGATCATATGTAAAAAATATTGAAAAAATAAAATATTGGTATTTGAATTTTGATGGGCAGGAAAAATAAAAAATTCGTCAAGGAAAAGGGGAATTTTCAAAATGAAGGATTGCAAAATTTATGAAAATAAGCCATAATTTGAAAAAGTAAATAAAATGATTGATGAATGAGCAGTAAAAAAAGTATAAATTGCTTAATGCATTGTCTCTAAAAGCTATACACATCTTTCGTAAATATTTATCATATTATGATGAATATTCATATCTTATTATTTATGGAAACCATAAATTACATTGCGCAATCGACTTGAATTACAACTTGAGCATACAAAGAAACCAGAAAATTTTTTTCTCCTACAATTTTATTATTACATACAAATTAAAAAAAAAAAATTATTTATTTATTTATTTGTATCAAACAATTAAATTTTCACTATTGAATTAGGAAAAATCCTGACTACATGAATTAGTGAATTAGTATATCGAATTTTCAAACAAAAGAGTTGATTTTTCAACCAAATATTTGAATTTTCAACTAAAAAAGATTAGACTTTATCATAAAATAGAATCGTTAAATTTTCAGTTTGAAAAATTAATTTGCAACAAAATCAAAAAATTTTTAACCAGTTGAATTCAACCATAAGAGCCTAATTTTTAAAAAAATAGTTGAATTTTCAACCAGAAAGATTAATTTTCTACAAAATAAAACAAATTTTCAACCAATTGAATTCAACAATAAAATAAAAATAAAAATTAATATCCTCAACTGAAAATGATCAGTTTTCAACATACGATGAAATCGTTGAATTTTCCGTTTTATAACTAAAATTTAAAAGAATTGAAACGAATTTTCAACAAATTGAATTCAACCATAAAAAATAATTTAAAAAAAAAATAGTTGAATCCTCAACCAAAAAAATGAATTTATAATAACCAGATTAATTTTCTACCCAAGAAGACGAGTTTTCCTCAAAATACATGATTTTTCAGCAAAATACATGAATTTTCAACTGAAAACTTGAGAAAAAAAATTTTTGATAAAATTTTTGTAAATTAATTTTTTAATTATTGCCAGATTAATTGTCTACTAAAAAAAAAATTGAAGCAACTATACGAACTTACAAAAAAAAACATGAATTTTCAACCAAATATTTGAATTTTCAACTGAAGATCAGTTTTCAATGTCCAATGGAATCGTTGAATTTTCAGTTTAAAAAATAAAATTTCAACCAAAGATGAATTTTCAACGAACTAGATTAATTTTCTACGCAAAGAAATGGATTTTCAACCAAATACATGAATTTACGGAAGAAATGAATTTTCAAGAAAATAAATGAACTTTCAAGAAAATACATGAATTTTTAACCAAAAAGATTAATTTTCTACCCAAAAAGATGGAATTTCAACCAAATACATGAATTTACAAAAAAAAAGAATTTTCAACAAAATCCAGTACCTTTAAACCAACTAGTTGAAATTTCAACAAAAAATATCAGTTTTCAGCATAAAATAATTTAAAAAAAAAATGAAATAATAATAAAAAAATAATAAAATTCGTTTAATGTTCAGTTTAGAAAATTATTTTTCAACGACACCAAAAGAACTCTCAACCACCTGAATTCAACCATAAAAGCCTAATTGATAAAAAATCGCATTTTGACAAAATACATGAATTTTGAATAAAATACATGTATTTGCAACCAAAAAAGAAAAAAAAATGAAATAGCTAGATTTTCAATTTTAATAGTTCAATTATGAATCAAGTAGTTCATTTTTGAACCAAGAAGATAAAGTTTTATTCGAATAGTTAACTTTTACATAAAATACATAAATTAAAAACCAAGTAGTTTAATTTTAAACTACAAAAATTTGATTCACAAAATAATTTTGTTGAAAATTCCTTTTTTTTTTGTTGAATTTTTTTTTATCTAAAATTTTAACTATTATATTTCTGCTTAAAAAAGGTAACTTCTCAGTTGAAAATTCAACTATTTGGTTGAAAATTCATGAATTTTGTTAAAAATTGATATTTTTGATCAAGGGTTCAACATTTATTTTTTCAATTAGTTTTTTATTGTTGAATTCATTTGGTGGAAAATTCATTTTATTTCGCTGGAATATATTTTTCAAATTGAAAATTTAGCAAATCTATTTTTTCTTGTAAATTGGTCTTTTTTAGTAGAAAGTTAATTGGATTTGTTAAAAAAAAATTTCTTTTTGGTTGAGGATTGCATTTTTTTTAGTCTCTTATAGTGTTTAAAATTATTATTTTATTTTGTTGAAAATTTATTTTTTTAAACTGAAAATTTAACGATACTATTTCACGTTGAAAAGTGCTCAGTTTTCAAGATAAAATTGAATCGTTAAGTTTTTAGTTAAAAAAATTAATTGTCAACGAAATAAAAAAAATTTCAAACCAATTAAATTACCTCATGAGAGAGTAAAAAAAAGATAAGTACTCAAACAAAAAGACGAATTTTCAACCAAATACACAAATTTTCAAAAATTCCAGCGAAATAAAACGTATCTTCAACCAGTTGAATTCAATAATAAAAAAATTTAACAAAAAAAAAAAGTTGAAGTCTTGATTTAAAATATTAATTTTCAACAAACCAAATTAGTTTTCTATCCAATGAGACGAATTTTCAACCAAATAGGTGGATTTTTAACTGAAGAAGATAAATTTTTAACCGAACATTGGAAAGTTAAATTTTCAGATGAAAAAAATTTTAACAGAAAAAAAAAGAATTTTCAACAAAATCATTTTATAAATTATTTTTTTTTAGTTGAATGTTTTGTTGAAATATTTGGTTGAAAATTAATGTATTTAATTACAAATTTGTCTTTTTTGGTAGAAGAATAATCTACTTGGTTGAAAATTCATTTTTTGTTTGTTTGAAAGTTCAATTAATTGTCTGAGAGTGGAACCACATTGCTAAAAGTTTTTTTTTTCGTTAAAGATGCTTTATTTTAGTTAAAAATTCATCTCCTTGGTTGAAAATTTACCTATTTTTTTATAAACTTTTTTCTGTGAAACCTTAATTTTTTCATTGAAAAATTGTTAAGTATTTCACTATTTGGTTTAAAACATTTTTTTATTTTATTGGAAATTTAACTACTTGGCTCGAAATTATTAGAGACAGACTAGGTCACTTCAACAATTTCTCAATATGACCTTCATATTGTTTCAATAAAGTTGAGACTATTAAGCGCTATTTTATTAAACTTTTCTTCCTTTTACGTTTTTATTTTTCATAAAATTTTTTAAATTACTAATTATAAAAATTTAAGAATTTTAAATTAGATTAAAATCAAATTCAAAATTCTATTTAACGTCCAATACTTAAGTTAATGTATAGAATTCCTGAAAATGAAAACAAGAATCCATCGACAAAATTTTGACAACCACCATGAAATGCCCCTATTATGATTAAAAAAAAAAATTTCCTAAGAAACAAAAAAATTCCAAAAATCTTATTTTTTATTATTTTTTTTTTTAATTACAATAGGAGAATTTTATGGTGGTTGTCTAAATTTGGTCGTAGGATTCTTGTTTTCATTTTAGGGCATTCTATACATTATTATTAAATATAGTCTGAGACATTTTTTTCACCAAGCAATGGGTCACTTTTCAGGGAATTTTTATAACTTTAAATTACTGTCAGGCAGAATAAATTTGAAGTATTTGCCTTGTGTTTATATTTATACTTTTTTTGCAGTTGCTTCCTCCTAAAGATTATCTTTTTAGTTATAAATTTTATTATTTTTTTGAAAATTTAACAATTCTGTTAAAAAGTCATCCTTTTTGTTGAAAATTCGTCTTTTTGGAATGAAAATAAAAGTATCTTCGTAGAAAATTTACTTCCTATTCAAAACTCATATGTTGATGTTGAGAAATGAAACTGAAATCTTTTTTAGATGAAAGTTCAACTATTTTTTTCAAAAATTTGTATTTTTAATTTAAAAATTCATCTATTTCAGTAGAAAATTCATCTTTCTTGACTGAAAATGGACATATTTGGTTGAAAATGCAACAGTTTTGTCAAAAAGTCATCCTTTTTCGTTAAAAATTAAACTATTTCGTAGAAAATTTACTTTCTAATAAAATTCATACTTTGGTTTTAAAAAGTCAGCTGAAATTTTTTTTTTCATGAAAATTCGACTTTTTTTTATTGTCTTTTTGATTTGAAAATTCATCTTTTTTAGTGAAAATTTAATTTTTTTGGGTTAAAAATGCAACTAATGGTTGAAAATTCGACAATTTTGTCAAAAAATCATCCTTTTTCGTTGAGAATTCCACTGTTTTGTTGAAAATTCAACTATTTCGTATAAATTTACTTTTTGATAAAATTCATATTTTGCTGTTAAAAAAACAGCTAAATTTTTTTTTAAATCAAAACTCAACTCATTTTTTAAATTGTCTTTTTGGTTTGAAAATTCATCTATTTTAGTAGAAATTTCATTTTTCTATGATAAAAATGCAACTAATGGTTCAAAATTCAACAATTTTGTCAAAAAATCATCCTTTTTTGCTGAGAAATCAAAGGTTCAGTTGAAAATAAACTATTTGGTATGAAATTTACTTTTTGATAAAATTCATATTTTGGTGTTAAAAAGTCAGCTGAAATATATTTTTTTTCATTTAAATTCTTTTTTTTTTCTTTGAAAAATTGTCTTTTTGATTTAAAAATTCATCTGTTTTAGTAGAAATTTTATCTTTATATGATAAAAATGCAATATTGGTTGATAATTCCAAAATTTTTTCAACAAATCATCATGTATAAAATTTACTTTTTGATGAAATTCATATTTTGGTGTTAAAAAGACAGCTAAAATTTTTTTTTCATGAAAACTCAACTTTTTTTTTTGAAAAATCGTCTTTTTGATTAAAAATTCATCTGCTTTAGTAGAAATTTTATCTTTCTAGGATAAAAATGCAACTATTTGGTTGAAAATTCAACAGTTTTGTCAAAAAGTCATCCTTTTTCGTTAAAAATGCAACTATTTTGTAGAAAATTTTCTTGTTGATAAAATTCAAATTTTGGTGTTAAAAAGTCAGCTGAAATTTTTTTTATGAAAACTTAACTATTTTTTTGCAAATTATCTTTTTGATTTAAAAATTCATCTGTTTTAGTAGAAATTTCATCTTTCTAGGATAAAAATGCAACTAATGGTTGAAAATTCAACAATTTTGTCAAAAAATCATCCTGTTTCGTTGAGAATTCAACTTTTTTGTTGAAAATTCAACTATTTCGTAGAAAATTTACTTACTGATAAAATTGATATTTTATTGTTAAAAAGTCAGCTAAAATATATATTTTTTTTCATAAAAATTCAACTATTTTTTTTTTTGCAACAATTTTTTTTTTTATTTAAAAAATTAATCAGTTTTAGTAGAAATTGTATGTTTCTGGATAAAAATGCAACTATTTGGTTAAATATTCAACAATTTTGATAGAAAGTCATTCTTTTTTTGAAAATTCAACTGTTTTGTTAACAATTTGTCTTTTTGGGTTAAAATTCCAGCATCTTCGTAGAAAATTCACTTGTTGTTTAAAACTTATATTTTGATGTTGAAAAGTCAAACTGAAATCTTTTTTGGACGCAAATTTAAATATTTTTTTTTGAAAATGTGCCTTTTTAAATTAAAAATTCATCTGTTCCAGTAGAAATTTCATCTTTCTGGGAAAAAATGCAGATGTTTGGTTGAAAATTAATCTTCTTGGTTGATTTGACTATTTTGTTTGAAAATTGTGGCCGAACCAAGTTTGTTAAGAAATCTTTTTTTTTAAGATTATTATTTTTAGTCAAAAATTCATACTTTGTTTGAATTTGTTTTAATAAAGGTTCATCTCTTTGTTTGAAAATTTAATTATTTTGTTGAAAATTAATTTTTTTACTGAAAATTCATATTTTCTGGTAGAAAATTTAATTTTTTTACAGAAAATTCGTCTTTTGGCTTGAAGATTCAACAATTTAGATCAACTTTTTTTTCTTCAGAAGTTGACTTTTTTTAATGAAATGTTTTTAACAACTCGTCTTTTGTGATTGAAAATTCAACTATAGTGTCGAATTTTGAACTCTTTTATTCCAAATTTTGGTTTTTTATTATGAATTCACCATTGCAGTTGAAAATGTAAAAGTTGAGTGATTTGTTAACAAATTTAGTTATTTGTTTAAAAATTTAACTATTTTCTTAAAAATTCAGGTATTTTTTTTCAAATCCGTCTTTTTCGGTCGAAAATTAATCTGATGCGTTGAAAATTCATTTTTGATGGTTATATTCAACTGTTTGATATTAAGTTTTATTTCGTTAAAAATTTATTTATTTTTCATAGTTTAGAGCCAATAATCTGAATCTAAAATCAAACAATAAATAAATGCCTATTCTTCTCATTTCAATTTATAATGTTTGTATAGAATTATCTGACTAGTAACAAAAATACCTGTCAATTTGAAGGTAACAAATGAAGGTCGTATAAAGGCATTACGTTTTCTCAAAATAAAAATAATTTATTTTTCATCAAAGCTATAAGTTTTCAATTAAAAATATGCATCTTCTACAAAAATGCAATTTCTACAAAAAAAAAGTTTTTAACAAAATACAATTATTCGCAACACAAAGTTATTCTGGTTTGTTGAAAATTCATCTTTTTGGTTTAATGTTTAACTTTTTTTTTAATTAATATTTTATGGATGAATTTAAATTTTTGAAATTTCGATTCATTTCGTTAAAAATTTTTTTGTTTTCACTGAAAATTTAAGTTTTCTATTTTATGTTCAAAAGTGATCATTTTTAGTTAAAAGTTCAACTATTTGCTTAAAAATTTATCTTTCTTGGTTGAAAATTTAACTATTTTGTAGATAATTCCACTTTTTCACTTTAAAATTCAACAATTTTTTATTTTCAAATATATTTAATTGAAAATTCATCTTTTTTGGTAGAACATAAATCTTCTTTTGGAAAATTCAAATCTGTTTAAAAATTTAGCTATTCCGTTTTTTGCTTTTTGTTCGAGGTTTCAATTTTTTTTTGTAATTAGGCTTTTATGGTTAAGTTTGACTGTTTAAAAATTGTTTTTATTTGTTTGAAAACTTATTTTCTCAATTAAAAATTTAACGATTACATTTGACGTTGAAGATTGATCATTTTTATTTGAAAATTCAACTATTCAGATGAAAATTCATGTATCGTGGTAATAATGCAAGTGTTTTGTTGAAGATTGGATTTTTTTTTGGTTGGGGATTTAATTGTTATTTTGTCATAAATTAGTATTTTGTGGTGAAATTCATCTAGTTTAAAATTTGTTTCATTACACTGACATTTTTTTTTACTCAAAACTAAACGATTCAATTTCATGTTGGAATTTGACCATTTTAAATAGAAAATTCAACTATTTTTTTCAAATGGTTGTTGAGAGTTCTTCCTTTCCGGGTAGAAAATTATTCTTGTTGTCGTAAATTCATCTTTTTGTTTGAGCATTCAACTTTTTTTGTTAATTTGGCCTTTATAGTTGAATTCAAATAGTTAAAAATTTGTTTTATTTTCTTGAAAATTTATTTTCTGAACGAAAATTGAATGATTTCGTTTTATGTTGAAAACTGATAATTTTTAGTTGAAAATTCATGTATTTTGTTGAAAGTTAGTTTATTTTGTTGAAAATTCATTTATTTTTTGGGAAGTTTCTCCTTTGGGTACAATATTAATCAGGTTGCCGAAAATTAATCTTTTTTTAGGATTCAACTTTTTTCTAATTGTTTCAACTCAAACAGTTAAAAATTTGTTTTATATTATTTGAAAATTTATTTTTCTACTGCAAATTGAACAATTACGTTTTGAGTTGAAGACCGATATTTTTTAGCTGAAAATTCATGTCATTTGTTGAAAATTCGTCTTTTTCTATTGAACATTTTGGATTAAAATTCGAAGAATAACATTATTTGAAGTTGATACAAGCATATAAAAGATTCTTTGGTACGAGATAAATCGATTGACCTACAATATTAATAAATTTTATTAAAGAGTAGGGAAGTTGTGGCAATTTATATATTTGTAAAATCGATTTTTATAGTTAAAATTTTCTCATTCTCATAATTTCAACTTGATGCGGGAATAGAAAAGTTGTGTTGATTCAAGATGAATCGATTGACCTATGTATACCATTGTATACCATTAAGCCATTTCCCTTTCAGGGTAGGCGTGACACTACCCGATTCGGGTAGTGTTTCTAGGTGGATAGTTTTCTTGTAGTTATAAATAACTACAAGTTTGGGCTCACCACACCTATAATATTACACACCTATAATATTGATATATTTTATTGAAGAGTAAGGAAGCTATGGTAATGCATAATATTTGGAAAATCGGTTTTTTATAGTAAAACTTTTTTCATTAACATAATTCAAAGTTGATGCAAGGATATAAAAGATTCCTTGGTTCGAGACGAATCGATTGACCTACAATATTAATAAATCTTTTCAAAGAGTGGGGAAGTTCTGGTAATTTATATATTTGTAAAATCGATTTTTATAGTCAAAATTTTCTCATTCTCATAATTCAAAGTTGATGCAAGAATGAAAAAGATTCCTTGGTTCGAAACGAATCGATTGACCTACAATATCATTACATTTGATTCAAGAGTAGGGAATTTCTGGTAATTTATACATTTTAAAAATCGATTTTTATGGTACAAATTTTGTCATTCTCATAATTTAAGTTGATGCGAGAATATAAAAGTTGTGTTGATTCAAGATGAATTGATTGACCTATAATATTGATACATTTGATTGAAGGATAAGGAAGCTATGGTCATGCATAATATTTGGAAAATCGGTTTTTTATAGTAAATCTTTTCTCATTAACATAATTCAAAGTTGATGCAAGAATATAGAAGATACCTTGGCTCAAGACAAAACCGTTAACCTATAATATTAATATTATATTTTTTTATTTTCATAAAAATTTAACGATTATATTTAATGTTGAAAATGGATATCTTTTGTTTTTTTCTAAAAAATTTTTCATCTGATAAATTAACTATTTCATTTTTGGTTAAAAATTTGATCTTCTTTAGTTGAAAATTCAACTATGTAATTGAAAATTCACGAATTTGGTTGAAAATTCGTTTTTTTTATGGGGGGGGGGGGGGAAGTAATCAGGTTTGTTCAAAATTCATTATTTTGATTGAGGATTCAACTTTTTCTAAACCAATTTTTAATTTTTGAATTTACCTGTTTGAAAAATCGTTTTATTCCATTCAAAAATTATTTTTTTAACTGAAAATCCAATGATTACATTTCATGTTGAAAACTGATTTTTTAGTTGAAAATTAAACTGTTTGGTTACAAAAACCATGTATTTAGTTGAAAATTTAAATATTTGTTAAAAAACCTATTTTTTTTTTGGTTTAAAATTCAACTACTTGATTCTCAGTTGAACTACTAAAACTTAAAATCTAGCTATTCAATTTTTGGTTTGAAACTGACTTTTTTTAGATGAAAATTCAACTGTTAGTTTAAAAATTTATCTTTTTGGTGAAAATTCGTCTTTCTGGGTAGAAAATTAATCTGCTTTGTTAAAAATTCATATTTTTGGTTGAAGATTCAACTATTTTAAATAAAATTTGTCTTTGATTGTTGAATTAAACCAAATGAAAATTTGTTTTATGTCGTTGAAGATTTATTTTCTAAACTGAAAATTTATTTTTTGGATGAAAATTTTACGATTTTGTTTTATATTGAAAACCGATATTTTTTAATGAAAAATTTATGTGTTTTGTTGAAAATTCGTATAGTTTGTTGAAAATTCATCTTTTTGGTTGAGAAGTGAACTTTTTTTTTAATTAGGCTTTCATGGTTGAATTACACTCTTTGAAAATTTGATTTTATTTCGTTTAAAATTTACTTTCAAATGGAAAATTTAAAGATTTCATTTCAAGTGAAAAACTGATCTCTTGTAGTTGAAAAAATTCAACTATTTGGTTGAGAATTCATGTTTTTTCTCCAAATTCGTATTTTTGTGTAGAAAATCAATCTGACTTTTCGAAAATTTATCTTTTTTTTTGAGAATTAAAATTTTTTTTAATTAGGCTCTCATGGTTGAACTCAAATAGGTAAAAATTCGTTCGGTTAAAAATTTATTTTTTGGATGCAAATTTAACGATTTCGTTTTATGTTGAAAAATTATATTTTTTAGTTGAAAATTCATCCGTTTTGTTGAAAATTCGTCTATTTGGGTAGAAAATTAATCTGGTTGTTTTAAATTCATCTTTTTGGTTCAGGATTCAATTTTTATTTTTAATTAGGCTTTTATGGTTGAAGTCATATTAATAGTTAAAATTTTAATTTTTAACTGAAAATTCAACGATTTCGTTTTATGTTGGAAGCTGATATTTTTTAGTTGAAAATTCATGTATTTTGTTAAAAATTCGTTTATTTGGTTAAAAATTCATCTTTTTTGTTGAAAATTCGCCTTTTTAATGTGGAAAATGAATTTTGGTTTGTTGAAAATTCTTCTTTATAGTTCAAGCTTGAACTTCTTTTAATTAAGATTTTATGGTTGAACTCAAACAGTTAAAAATTTGTTTCATTTTGCTGAAAATTTATTTTTCAACGGAAAATTTAACCATTACGATTTGATATTTTTTAGTTGAAAGTTAATGTATTTGGTTGAAAATTGATCTTTCTTGTTGAAAAGTCGTCTTTTTGGGTTGAAAATTTGTTTCATTTTGTTCAAAATTTATTTTTTGCATGAAAACTTAACGATTTTGTTTTACGTTGAAAACTGATATTTTTTAGTTGAACATTAATTTATTTTGTTGAAAATTTGGCTTTTTGGGTAGAAAACTAATCTGGTTGTTGTGAATTTATCTTTTTGGTTAAGGATTCAAATTTTTGGTTAAATTAGGCTTTATAGTTGAATTCAACTATAGTTAAAAATTTGTTTTATTTTCTTGAAAATTTATTTTTTGGACGAAAATTGAATGATTTGGTTTTACGTTGAAAACTGATAATTTTTAGTTGAAAATTCAGGTATTTTGTTGAAAATTCATTTATTTTGTTAAAAATTCATTCATTTTGTTGAAAATTTGTCTTTTTGGGTACAAAATTAATCTGTTTGTTGTGAATTCATCTTTTTGGTTAGGAATTCAAGTTTTCTGTTAAATTAGGCTTTAAGTTGAATTCGACTATAGTCAAAAATTTGTTTCATTTTCTTGAAAATTTATTTTTTGGACGAAAATTTAATGATTTCGTTTTATGTTGAAAACTGATAATTTTTATTTGAAAATTCATGTATTTTGTTGAAAAATTCATTTATTTTGTTGAAAATTTGTCTTTTTTGGTAGAAAATTAATCTGGTTGTTGTGAGTTCATCTTTTTGGTTAAGGATTCAACTTTTTTGTTAAATTAGGCTTTAAGTTGAATTCAACTATAGTCAAAAATTTGTTTTATTTTCTTGAAAATTTATTTTTGGGTCAAAAAATAATTGATTTCGTTTTATGTTGAAAACTGATAATTTTTATTCGAAAATTCATGTATTTTGTTGAAAATTCGTTTATTTTGTGAAAAATTCATTTATTTTGTTGAAAATTTGTCTTTTTGGGTAGAAAATTAATCTGGTTCTTGTGAATTCATCTTTTTGGTTAATAATTCAACTTTTTTCTTAAATTAGGCTTTAAGTTGAATTTAACTATAGTCGAAAAATTTTCTTGACAATTTTTGTTTCGGACGAAAATTTAATGATTTCGTTTTATGTCGAAAACTGATAATTTTTATTTGAATATTCATGTATTTTGTTAAAAAGTGAGGTATTTTGTTGATAATTCATTTATTTTGTTCAAAATTTATCTTTTTGGGTAGAAAATTAATCTTTTTGTTGAAAATTCATCTTTTTGGTTGAGGAATAAACTTTTTTTTTAATTCTGCTTTTATGGTTTAACTGAAATAGTTGAAAATTTGTTTTATTTTGTTGAAAATTTATTTTTTGCATGAAAAGTCAACAATTTTGTTTTATGTTGAAAACTGATATTTTTTAGTTGAAAATTCATGTATTTTCTTGAAAATTTAGATATTTTGTTGAAAATTAATTTATTTTATTGAAAATTTGTCTTTTTGGGTAGAAAATTAATCTTGTTGTTCTAAATTCATCTTTTTGGTTGAGGATTCCACTCTTTTTCTAAAATTAGGCTTTATTGTTGAATTCAACTAGTGAAAAATTTGATTAATTTTCTTTAAAATTTATTTTTTGGACGAAAATTTGATGATTTCATTTTATTTTGAAAACTGATAATTTTTATTTGAAAATTCATGTATTTTGTTGAAAATTCGTTTATTTTTTTTGAAAATTCAGGTATTCTGTTGATAATTCATTTATTTTGTTGAAAATTTATCTTTTTGGGTAGAAAATTAATCGTTTTGTTAAAAATTAATCCTTTTGGTTGAGGAATAAACTTTTTTTTTTTAATTACGCTCTTATGATTGAACTGAAATAGTTGAAAATTTGTTTTATTTTGTTGAAAATTTATTTTTTCCATGAAAAGTTAACGATTTTGTTTTATGTTGAAAACTGATATTTTTAATGTTTATTTAAAAATTCATGTATTTTGTTGAAAATTCGTTTATTTTGCTAAATATTCAGGTATTTTGTTAATATAATTCATTTATTTTGTTGAAAATTTGTCTTTTTGGGTAAAAATGAATATTGTTGTAAATTTATCTTTTTGGTTGAGGATTCAACTTTTTTTTATTAATTTGGCCTTTATAGTTGAATTCAAATAGTTAAAAATTTGTTTTATTTCCTTGAAAATTGATTTTTTGGACGAAAATTTAATGATTTCGTTTTATGTTGAAAACTGATAGTTTTTAGTTGAAAATTCATGTATTTTGTTGAAAGTTAGTTTATTTTGTCGAAAATTCATGTGTTATTTTTTTAAGTTTCTCCTTTGGGTACAAAATTAATCAGGTTGCCGAAAATTAATCTTTTTTTGAGGATTCAACTTTTTTCTAATTGTTTGAACTCAAATAGTTAAAAATTTCTTTTATTTGGTTGAAAATTTATTTTTCTACTGCAAATTGAACGATTACGTTTTGTGTTGAAGACCGATATTTTTTAGTTGAAAATTCATGTAATTTGTTGAAAATTCGTCTTTTTCTATAGAACATTTTGGATTAAAATTTGAAGAATAACATTAATTAAAGTTGATACAAGCATATAAAAGAATCCTTGGTTCGAGATGAATCGATTGACCTACGATATTAATCAATTTTATTAAAGAGTAGGGAAGTTGTGGTAATTTATATATTTCTAAAATCGATTTTTATCGTCAAAACTTTCTCCTTCTCATAATTCAAAGTTGATGCAAGAATTAAAAAGATTCCTTGGTTTGAAACGAATCGATTGACAAATATCATTACATTTAATTGAAGAGTAGGGAAGTTGTGGTAATTTATACATTTTTAAAATCGATTTTTATGGTAAAAATTTTCTCATTCTCATAATTTAAAGTTGATGCGAGAATATAAAAGTTGTATTGATACAAGATGAATCGATTGACCTATAATATTGATACATTTTATT
>CAKNYM010051313.1:193795-211835 GCA_932195095.1 Andricus curvator
TAACGTCTTTGCAGAATAGGTGGAGCTATAAAAGAAAAATTATTTTAAATAATTTTTCTTTTTTCCGAAAAAAGATTTTCTTTCGCTCCGCTGGGAATTGAACCACAGAACTACTGATTTCCGGCCAGGTGCTTTTTCATTAAGCAACTAGAGAGATCGAGAGAAGAAACTTTTTTCACAAATACACGCATTATTTTGCTAGATGGTACAAATCAAATTTTTCAAGAAATCTGTATTATCATTAGAGATTACCATAAAATATTTAACGTCTTTTCAGACTAGATGCATCTATGAAAGAAAAATGATTTTAAATAATTTTTTTTTCTGAAAAAAGATCTTCTTCTTTCGCTCCGCTGGGAATCGAACCACAGATCTACTGATGGAGCGTAAGAAGATCTTTTTTCAGAAAAAAATAGATAAATTTAATTTAATTCTACTTGGCCAAGTTGTTGCATAGCAGTTTTTTTTGTGGGATTTTATTACTTACTGAAAAAAATGTATAAAATAATATTAAAAATTAAATACGGATAAAAATAAGCCTTATGAAGAATTTAAATTTTCAAATAAAATTGTTACTTAGACTTAAAAGTGAGACCTGGAAAAGGAGGCTATTTGTACTGAAATTTCGATATACGTAAATTACGTAAATTTTATGTTAACCAGACTTAAAAAATGGCAGTAGAGAATATTATATTATATTCAAGTTATTTTACTTATTATTTTAATTGAAATTTCATCTTTCTTGGTTAAAAATTTAATTATTTGGTTGAAAATTTAATTATTTTCTTAGAAATCGAACAATTTTGAAAGAAAATCATTTAATTCGGTTGAAAATACAACTGTTTTGTTAAAAAAATTAGTTTTTCGATAGAATTAAGCTGTTTTTGATTTAAAATTAATTTTTTTGTTTTTGAAATATATGAACTATTACACTTTTAGTTGAGGATTCATTTTCTTGCTAAAAATTAATTTGTTCAATTGAAAATATAACTATGACCATTTTGGTTGAATATTGATCTTTTTTCGTTAAAAATTCATATTTATATATCTTTGGTGTTAAATTGCACTATTTTGTTGAAAATTTATCTTTTGTAGCTGAAAATTCTTCTATTTTATGGAAAATTTATCTCTTTGTTTCAAATTTTCAAAGTTGAACTACTTTTCTGAATTTTTTTTTTTTTTTTTGTTTCGAAAATCTTTTTCGTTGAAAAAACAACTTTTTTGTTAAATTTTTTTTTGGGTTAAACATCAGTTTTTCAAACGAAAACTTAGCCATTCCATTTTTGGTTTATAATTTATATTTTTTAGTTAAAGATTCAACTATTTCGTCGGATTTATATTTTTTTTTTTCAAAATGCATGTATTTTGTTGAAGATATGGAAATCGTAACCAGGTAAATCTAAGGAAACACTTTCAGAAATAAATAATTGATTTTCAGTTTCAGAGAGATTTATAGCCCAAAATAGAAAAGCTAAAATTTTTCTTTCACACTGAAATTCAAAATTTTCTAAAAAATTCCTTGTTTTATAAGTATTATGTGGGTCATGACTAACCCACGACTTTCAATAAAAAGTGTGTCAACTTAATTCGATCGAGTTTGAAAAGTTCAATATTGAAGTATTTTTTTATTTTAAACATTTTGATTACTATTTTAATTAAGTTGAAGCGAGGTAGATTCTTTATTTTCAACATTTTTCTTACGATGAAATACAAGAATTTTTTATTTAAAATCTTTTTTCTGAATTTGAAGAGGGCAAGTTTCCATTTTTAACATTTTTATTCACTTGTCAAGGTAAAAGCTGTCTCACTCACGTGGAATTTTGAAATAACTAGTTGGTTCGCCCGAGATTTTTTGAAGATGAAAATTTAAAAACGCTTCTTCAAAGACGTCGTTCTCCAGGACTTCGAGAAACGAATTATATTCGTGATCGAATTTTTGGCTCCAGCCGACCACAGCATCACTGCCAAGAAGAAAAACAAGGATAGGTTTTAAGAATTTGAAAGGCAACTGCAGTGACTCTTATTGGGTAATTTCAATGAGATATATCTATTTATGAAAAAGTAATTAAAAACAATTAATAATGAATATGTAAAAAAGTAGATGCTGCTGAAATTCCAAAGTGTTTCTAAGGAAAAAGTGTTGATGATTTTCATTATTCACATCAGACGTCACTTTTTACTCCTTAGGGAGTAAAGAATACTTTTTACTCCCTACGGTTTTTTAAAACAAATTTTGACATTTCTACCAAAAAATGCATTTGCAACCAAGAAGTTTTTTCGCTCAAATGAAAAATTTGGAACCAAACACATCAATCTTTAAGCAAATAGTTGATTTTTTTTACTGAAAAAGATAAATCTTTAACCAAAAGTGGAATAATTAAATTTTCAGTTGAAAATTAATTTTTAAGCAAATTTTTTTCTTAAATAATCAAATATTTCACCAAAGAAATGAATTTTCAACTGAAATAATGTATCTTCAACCAAATAAATGAATTTTTAGCGATAAATGTAATAGTTCATTTTTCAACCAAAAAAGATTTTATTTTTGAAAAGCCAGTTGAATTTAACCTCAAAAGACGATTTTTCAAGAAGTTGCATTTTTAACCGAAAAGGTTCAAATTTGAACCAAAAGAGATGAATTTTCAAACTAAAAAAAGAAATTGTTAACAAAAAGTGGAATTTTCTACCAAGAATGATTTCCACCAAAAAGGATGATAAAAACGGATAAATTTTCAACAAAAAATGTAATAGTTGATATTTCGATTAAAAAAGATTTGAATTTTTAACCAAAAGCAGTTGAACTTTCAAGTGAAAAATACTATTTCAAACAGGTTAACTAATTATTAACCTTGAAGAATTTCTTGATTACTCAGCAAGGGCTTTTTAATCAGATCATGCCTTCAATAAAAAAAGCAGAAAAAAAGAAAAAATGTAACAAAAACTTTAATAAGCTCTAAGTTAAATTGACGCGATTTTTTTCTAAAATTGTGCAAACTCCAGTTAAAAATCCTTATTTTGATGTAATCCTAAATGCCCAAAATCTGATATAAGTTCGACTTTTAGTGTTTCAAAATGTTTTCAACAAATTAATAGTTACTTGGAATTTTTATTTTGTCTTAAGAACTATTTTGTTTTAAAATCTAAAAACAATGATGATGCTAGTATTTAGTTAGTATAAAGTCTTCCGGATTGTATGTGCAATTTCCATCAGAATTAACCAATTAATAAGAATTATTAATTAATTTTTTATTTCAATCCCCCTTTCGTCTACAACCACTGTCTTAAAATTCTTTGCGATTGGGCGACGCAGACCTAAGGGAGTTTCCTTGATTTCTTCTGTGGTCATATCTTCAACCATGCCGCTGTTCATGTTTATTTTCACTCGTTTGTCTTGCTGATATGGATCGTCATTTCTTCTTTTATATATTCCACGAAGTTTTTTTTTATCCTCCAATATTGCAAAGATGTCACCATTGGACGTTGATAATACAGTTTGTTCTTTGATTGATATTGGACTAAGGATATTATTCTCTTTTCGCAATTGAATTGCTTTATCACGAGGAAAAGTGTATTTTCGAATCTCGAATCGCTGGTTCGGATTCGTCTTGGGAATGAACCGAATAGATTTAAGCTCTTCAACTGTATATCGAAGTATAAGTGAAGAAGAATGCCTGGCAGAAGGAGACCTTGACCTGGCACGAAGAGACGGCTCGGCCGATTGATGTCTGCCAGGAGAATCAGAATGTCTGGCACGAGGAACACCAGGAATAGGAGCGCCATTAGGTAAACACTCGAACTGTGAACTCAAATCTGCAACAAAAAAACGAAGATTAAATTTTTCAAGTTGAAAATCAAGGAGAATTTCAAAGAAAATGTTTGAATCTGATTTTCACGATTTGACTTCATTTAATAGATATTTGAATAGTGTTTCGACTGTCATTGGGTAATTTGAATGCAATCTACCTATCAACGACAAAATTGTTTTAAAAAATTGTTAATTATTATGTAAAAATTTGGATGCCGCAAAAATTCCAAAACGTTTCAAAGAAAAAGGCAGTAAGTTGCTTGTTTCTTCGAGCAAACACGGGCAGTCTTGCAGTAACCCTTTCCCGAAGAAGCCTTTTTGCTGTGGTTCAAAAAGTAATTTTCGATTACAAGAAGGTAATTTTTTTTCTTATGGGAAAATCAATTTTCTTGGTCAGAAGTTTGAAAAACTTTAGGTCCTGCATTTCTGCACATATCGACGGCTCCATGCTCCACGTCAGGTTTAGACAGCGCACAGCGCCACGTCGCTGTTGCTACGTGGAGATGTACACTGTTGAAAAAAGATTAAGAATAGATAAAATAAGAAGTAAAAATTCTTTTTTATGAAAAATATTTCTTCCAGTCTTTAATCTTATTAAAAAATTTAAAACGCAATGAATTACGTAATTTTTGAATGACCCCTTAGGTGTAAACCATATGTGCCCGTGAACATATGGTACGAATTACGTATTAATCTTTTCGAATTCCATTTTTATTTTAAACACACATTCTCGATTCTAGGTACATGATTTTAGAATGAATTTGTTTTCATTTTGGACAAATTCAGATGATGTTTGAAAGAAAATAGTTATTATGTTGATCAAATCGCACAAGTTCTGTTTTTTAAAAAATGTACATAAAATTATAGATATATTATGTTTTTATATTCACCAATGGAATTAAGGATAATTGCCAAGAATAAGGCGAAAGGAGACACAATCATCATTATCAATGTAACTGATGAATATTCTGGTTCTTCGTCAGCATATATAGTATATCGTATATTCCTTATCTATTTAATCATAGACGTCAAGCTTATCATCAGATATTTACATTGCATAAGAGTCAACTTCAAAGATAAAAAATGTCATTACTAAATTTGTTGTCCTAAAATGAAAATTATAATTCTTTACGGAAATTTCCAATTCTATCTCAGAATTATAATTCTTTGAGAAAATTTCCAGTCACAATGTCAAAATTATAATTCTCTTCAATATTAATTTTCTGAAATTAAAGCTTAAAAAATGTTTAATACAAACGCTCAATAATTTGCGCGCATCAAATGGAAGCTTTTAACACTTGACTGAAAAATTTCAAATTAAATTTTGTTAAAATGCAAAATTTTGATTTTTAAATAATTAAACATTTCAAAGATCTTTTGTTGGAAAATATAAATCCATGCTATTATTCTCACTGCTATAAATGGATGATTAAATCAATAACTTTTTTAATGTTTAAAATATATAATTTCAATCAATTTTAGGTTAGAAACTTAAAAAATTACACGATTTCAAAATTTATTTTCAACTGAAAATTTTTAAAAATAGAAGTGGAATTATTTGAGTGTGGGAGATATATACTTTGTTAAAAATGAACTGAAAATTATTTTTTTACTGATATTTTAACTATTTCAGTTAAAACTTGAACTATTTTTTTTGAAAATTAGTTTTTTTTTTATTATTATTTTTATAATTAAAAGTGTAACTATTCCAATTAAATATTACATAATTTTATTTAAAAATTCCTCTCTTTGGTCAAACATAAATTTTTTCAACTAAAAATGTAACTCTTCAATTTTTGGTTAAAAAATTATATTTTTAGTTGAAAATTTGTCTTTTTTAATCTTTCGTCTTTTTTTAATCTTCTTGGTTGAAAGTTCATCTTTCTGGCCTAAAATTTAATTATTCTCGTGAAGAATTCATCATTTCAGTTGAAAATTCATCTTTTTGTTTAAAATTAAATTATTTCAGTTAAAAATTCATCTCTTTGGTTGAAAATTGATTTTTAAACTAAAAATTTAACTATTTATTTTTGGATTGCCCATTTATCGTTATCAGTTGAAAATTCATGGATTTTGTTCAAAAAAATTCTTTTTTGGTAGAAATTACTCTTCTTGGTAGGGAATTCTTCTTTTTGGTTGAAAATTAATCATCTTGTTTGAAAATTCATCTTTTTGGTAGAAAGTTAAACTTTTTGTTTAAAATTTATCTTTGAGATTTTCAATTAATCTAGTTCAGTTTATAAATCATCATTTTAGTTTAAATTGTGATTTAAAATTAATCTATTTCAGTTTATAAATCATCATTTCAGTTTAAAATTCATCTCTTTGGTTGAAATTTTTATAATGGAAAATTAATTTTTTTAACTGAATATTTAACTATTCAATTTTTGGTTGAAAATTCGTCTTTTTTGTTTAAAATTAAATTATTTCAGTTGAAAATTCATCTCTTTGGTTGAAAATTGATTTTTAATCTAAAAATTTAACTATTTAATTTTTGATTGCTTATTTATCGTTACCAGTTGAAAATTCATGGATTTTGTTTAAAAAAATTCTTTTTTGGTAGAAATTAATCTTCTTGGTTGAGAATTCTTCTTTTTGTTTAAAAATTAATCCTCCTGTTTGAAAATTCATCTTTTTTGTAGAAAAAATTAATTTTTTTAACTGAATATTTAACTATTCAATTTTTGGTTGAAAATTGATCATTTTTACTTTAAAATTCGACTATATGTTTGAATAATTGTCCTCTTTAGTTGAAAATTCATGTATTTTGTTGAAAAATTGATTTTTTGGTAAAAATTGGATTTTTTTTCTGAAAATAATCTTCTTGTTTAAAAATTAATCTTTTTGGTTGAAAATTCAAGTTTTTCAGTTAAATATTCATCATTTTTGTTAAAAATTCACCTATTGAGACTTTACACACTTTAAAATAATCCCCTCTTTTCCCCTTTTTGAAGAATATCTATTTTTTCATTGTATCTCATAATTTTTGGTTAGAAATTCCACAACTTATTGAAAGTTGTACCGTTTTGTTAAAAATTCATCTTTTCTCTTCGGTGGAAAATTTAAATATTTTGTTGAAAATTCGTTTCTTTTCTGGTTGGAAATTAACATTTTTTAAACTGAAAATTTAACTTTTACATTCGTAGTTAAAAATGTATCTTTTTTAGTTGAAAATTCGTGTTTTTTAGTAGAAAATTAATCTTGTCAGTAAAAACTTCATCTTTTTTGTTGAGAATTCATCTCTTTGGTTTACACTTTAACTATTTTGTTGAATATTCATATTTTTTTATTGCATTTAACTGTTTTTGATTTTATTTAAAATGTTTTTTGGTTAAAATATCGTCATTTACACTTTCCGTTGCGAATTCAATTTTTTGTTTTAAAATTCAACTACGTGGTTGAAAAATATTTTGAAAATTCATCATTTTCGTTCAAAATTTATCTTTAGAGTGAAAAATTGAACTTGTTTTTTTCACTGAAAATTGAACTATTCCATTGTTGGGTGAAAATTTATATTTTTAATTGAAAATTGCTCTTTTCTATTTTCACTGTTCTGTATTTCAAATCAAAATAGTTTTTCGTTGAAAATTCATCTTTTTGATTTGAAAATTGAATTGCTTTGTAGAAAATTCGTCTTTTCGGCTTGGAAATTCAATAGTTTGGTATAACATTAAAGTATTTTGTTGAAAATTTGTCTTTTTATTTAAATTCAACTCGCTGAAAGTTCTTTCCTTATTTGTTGAAAATTAGTTTTTGAAACTGAAAATTTAACTATTTCATTTTTGTTGGTAAATTTGCCTTTTCTGTTGACAATTTAAGTTGTACATACAAAGTCAACTATTTTGTTAAAGATTTAAATATTTTATTGAAAGTTCAAATAACTTTTGTGCCCAGAAGAATTTATTTTTCATGAAATCGAATTTTCGCAGTTTTCTTGCAAACAACAGATACGAAAAAATATATAAAAAAATAGATTGCACAGTTAAAAAAGTTCTACAAAGGTTGCTTCACTTATTTATGATATCTTGTACCACTTCCGAGAAAAATAAAAAAATTCAATTTTCATAAAGAAAAAAATTCTCTTGACCATAAAAATGGGACCTCACTAATTTGTTTCTTGTCCTCCAACTTGTTTTTCAAATTTTCATATACATTGAAACTGAAAAACTTGGTTAATTCAGAAAGACGAATTTTCTGCAAAACAGTTGAATTATCATCAAAAAAGTTAATTCACGAAGAGTTAGTGCAAATTTTAACTAAAATGAAGATTATTCAACCAAAAAATGATTGAATTTTTTGCAAAGTTTTTTATCTTCAAACGCAGCAGTTGATTTTTCACAAAAAAATATTCTCATTCAAACATGTAATAGTTAATATTTCAACAAGAAAAAATTTTAATTTCATATTTAAAAAAATTGAGTTCAGCCAAAAATTTTATTTTTTTATTTTTAATGTTGTTTGATAACAAATTTGTGAGTTTTTTTTAAGTGCACAATTTTTGTTGATTCATTTTTCTCGTATCTTGCATAGTTTGACCCGCGAAATGGAATTTTTGATTATTTTTTTGTGCGGTCAAAATTTTAATTTTCGGTTTCTCAAGAAAATTTGAAAATGCGCTCACTTTTTGAATTTTTATTTAAAATGGCTGGCCCAATCCAATCTGTCAATTCTTTCGAAATTCATCGTGCTCACAAATCGGCCATATCTCTAGATATTTTTTTAATCATGAAAAAAAATTATTATGGAAACAATTATATTGTTTATAATATTTATTATTTGATTAAACAATTATTGAACGACAATTCATCACAAATAACAACCAGATGTGGTTATTCGAATATAATAGAATGCGAATAAATTTTTCAAAATGAAAAAAAAAAACAAATTTAAACATTGTTTTTAAATTTGTAAATCTTTCAATTAGTAAATATTCTAACCAATTACTGCAAATGGTAAATATTTAAACTTTAATGCACACAACTGGTCAATATTCTAATTATAATGCTTCCAGCTCGTCAATATTTAAAATATAATACTTTCAACCGGTCAATATTCAAACTTTAATCCAATTGACCAATATTCAAACTTGAATGCTACAAATAAGTAAATATTCTATCTAGAATTCTTTCAGTTGGTACATATTCAAACTTAAATTCTTTCAATTGCTAAATAATAAAACTTAAATTTGTCTAATGATTCCAATTGGTAAATATTCCAACTTGAATTCTTGGAATTGGCGAATATTTCAACTGTAATGCTTCTAATTTGCAAGTACTAGTACTTAGTGATTACAATTGGGAAACATTCAAACTTTTAAGCTTCCAGTTGGTGAATATTCAAACTATAATGATGCTAACTGGTCAATAATTAAACTAATTAACCAGTATTAAATGTTTAAAGCTTTCAATTAGTAGATATTCTAACTTTAATACTGGAAATTGTAAGTATTTAAACTTTAATGCTCAAAACTAGTAAGCATTCAAAGTTGAATCCAATTGACCTATAATCAAACTAGAATGCTACAAATGAGTAAATATTCGAACTTGAATGCTTCCAATTGGTACATATTCAAACTTTAATGCTGTCAATTGGTAAATAATGAAACTTAAATTATTATTCTAATTGGTACATATTCAAACTCTAATGCTTTCAATTGGTAAATATTCCAACTTGAATACTTTCAATTGGTAAATAATTCAACTTGAATTCTCCCAATTGGTAAATAGCCAAACTTTAATGCTTTTAATTGGTAAAAATAACTACATTTCCAGATGAAAAAAAATCATTGTCATAAAAAAAAAAAACTGTTTAATGAATAACAGTTTTTATTGTTACCTATTCATTCGCATCTCATAATTTGCTACTTAAGCGAAAACATACTTGGCCGATCAATTATTTTATTAAATAATCATTAATATTATTATTAATAAATTAATGTCTAAGGCATAAGATGGTTACAATCCAATATATCGAAGGCATTTTTGGTTAGAGTTGGATTTTTTTATTTTTTTGAACACCATGCACGTGGTTGTCCCGGTATATATTATCAGTCACGGACGCATTATTGTTATGCAATCAAGTGATCTGATAAGAACATGTGCCTTGACATATTGGGCAAAGCCTGGTTTTTATCCCATCATTCACGGATTGGGTTGCAGTCAAGTGCATGATGGGGGGACTTACAGCTTAAGGTGGAATCCGAACCACCAGAACCTCGGCAAAGATACATAGAAAAATTTAAAGAGATACCGGCTCAGGGATCGAACCCCGAACCTCTCAAGTGAAGTCCGATTGTCTAACCAACTGAGCCACCGAAGATCTTGAAAAATTATTATTATTATTATTAATAATAATAATTTTATTATTCATTAAACTTTTAACTTTTTGAACAACGTGTTGTCGTTTCAGAATGTAAATCGCTTCAGAATAATTAATGTGTAGCTGGGGCAGAGTCTGCTGTCGAAGTTTGAAATTTATAGCATGTACGGGTAGGCCATATCGAGGCATTTGCGCTATCATTGTTACAATGCACCTTACATAATCTGACGAGACAACGAATTCAAGATCACGTTTTAGTTTTCTCCTAAGTACACATGGTAGGCGCGAGCTTCCAGATGCGAAATTAAGTAATTTATATTTATGTATTCAGCAGATCTAACGAAACCGGTTATTTGTAAAACGAGAGTTCACGCACGTGTAGCTGTTCAACAGTGTTGTGAAACCTCGTAACACACTGATCTACAACTGTCTGTTAAATAGAATAATTACAAATTTTTCACATTATGATCAGAGAAGGTATTAGATTTTTTTTCCCCCCCCCCCCCTTTTTTTTGTCGAATGTCCACGTTTTGAGACATTCTGAACCCGAAAAATAGGTTGTTGCGAATATTTTTGTGTGCATATGTGTGTGCATGTGGATATGTGTGTGTGCATCTGTTTATGCATGTGTGTGCATCTGATATGCATGTGTGTGTAGATTTTTAGTTTGTCAGCACGATAAATTTCGAAAGAAATTACAGATTGGATTGGCCTTTAGTATACTCTTTGAGTGTTCTAAATTGAAGGTCACGTTCGTTAGCCAGCCATTTTGGATAAAAATTCAAATGATTAGATCATTTTCAAAATGTTTGGGAATACTTTTTCTTAAATTTAAAAAATTCCATTGACGGTTATTATTAGTGCACAAGAAGAGGAACCATTTATTTCAATGACTTTTTTTTGATAAAAGCCAAATTATCAGAGATATAGCATTTTCAAAATCCAAAAAGCCAAACGAAAATGAATATTTTAACCCAAAAAATGCACGATATAAAAAAGTCAGTAAAGGCAACTGTTTCTTTTTGCACACCCTACAATACTGTTATAAGACTTTTTTTAATTTTCTCGAAAAATCGAAAATTCAAATTTTTATCGCTCAAAAAAGCAATGAAAAATTCCATTTTACGGTCAAACTATACAAGATACAAAGAAAGATGAATAGACAAAAATTGTGCACTCAAAAAAGATCTACAAATTTGTTTTTGAGCACTTTTTGATGGGACGTGTAGTTTTTGTTTCATTCGTAAAAAACTGATTTAAGAATAAATTAAATTTTTGGACAAACGACACAAACCACGAAAAAAATTAATGGACAAAAGTTGTTTACTCAGAAGAGGGCTACACATTTGTCATTAATGATTTTTTGATAGGATGCGTAATTTTTGTTTTAATCGTGAAAAATAACATTAACAATAAGAAAAAATTGGAAAAACCACGCAAGGTACAAGAAAAGATGAATAGAGAAAAGTTGTTGAACAAAAAAAGATCTGAAAATTTGCTATGAACTTTTGTTATAAGAATACATTTGAAATAAAAAATTAACTTTTTGGAAAAACGATACACGCTACAATAACATTTTATCTAACAAAATTTTTCGCCTAAATTACATTTACAAATTTTCTTAGGACCACTTCACGACAAGATGCATATTTTTAGTTCAACTTGAAAAAAATAACATTCAACATAAACAGATTAAATTTATGGAAAAACGAGACAAGTTGCAATAAAATGCATAGTAACAAAATTGTTTTTTTTTTTTATAGGATGCGCACTTTTTTCAACCATAAAAACAAGAGAGGGAAAATACATATGTTTTTAATATCAAAGCATATTATGAATTGTTATAATATACATTTATTGAAATGATATACAATTTTCACAGTAACTGAGGATAAAATTAAATGCAAAATCAGGAGCGAATATTAAAGTAATCATGATAAATACAATTTGTACTTTATTTTGCAATATCTAAATAAGCAATCATAGACCGATGTACAGAAATAAATATATTATACATTTGATATAATAATGTTGAACATATAATGTAGAAAATTTCGCATTTTGGACAAAATCGAGTGCGAAGCACGAGGTACGTGATGAGAATGTATTCTTTAAAGCCAAAGGAGCTTTAACAAAAGAGAATTCACAATCATCAAATTACAGATGTCGATGATTTGACCTTTCATTTTGAAATTTCTGTGCAAAAATGTGAGGCAAATACAAAGACCGAGCGAATCTTTGAATTTTGGAAGCGAAAATTCATCTACTTTGGTAAAAATTCAACGGTTTTTTAATTTTCTTTCATTAAAAATTACTGTATTTTGTTGAAAATTCAGCTTTTTGGAAGAAAATTTATCTTCTAGGTTGAAATTTCCATTTTTTTAAAATGCAATCGCTATTCGTTTCATTTTTGGTTGAAAAATAATATTTTTACGTGGAAATTTAACTATTCTATTTTTTACTGAAAAATGTTTCCTTCATAAGTTAAAAATTCAACTATTTATTAGAAAATTCATGCATTTTTTGGAAATTTCGTCTATTTGGGTATAAAATTAATCTTGTTTGTTGAAAATCCTTTATTTTGGTTCAGGATTCAACTATTTTATTAAAAAAATGATTTTTTTTATATTTCAATTAAACCAGTTTCAAACTCATTTTTTTAAACAGTTTTTTGAACTGAAAATTTAACTATTCCATTTTAGATTTTATACTTATTTTCACAGTTGAAAATTCAACTATTTGGTTGGCGATTAAGTTTTTTTTATTAAAAATAATTGTATTTTGTTGAAAATTCATATTTTTGGTAGAAAATTAATTTTCTTGGTAGAAAGTTCAATTTTTTTAGTGTAATCATTATTCGTTTCATTTTTGGTTGAAAATTAACTTTTTAAGTGAAAATTAATCTATTCTATTTTGCATTGAGAAACTTTTTCTTTATAAGTTGAAAATTCAAATATTTGTTAGAAAATGCATGCATTTTGTTGAAAATTCGTCTACTTAGATAAAAAATTAACCTTGTTTAATAGATTTAAGACTTTCACGATGATCCATTATAATAAATTTAAATTAAAAATTCAAAGATTTTTCGGGTTTCAATCGTGTGCGAAACTATGAATGTTGCCGACGTTTCGTGAACATTGCAGTTCACTTCTTCAGGGCTGACCTGAAACTGAAGTTTCAGGTCATGTTGTTCTTAGGTATGTATTCTCTACGATGCCTGTGATTGGCCAGAGGGCCCCCTGGTGTGGGCTGGTTGAACTTGATTGGCCAATCAAGTCTTTTTTAAAAAACCCGGGAGGACGGAAAGCCAAATCGGATTGGTATTATATCCATTGTCCCTATTGATGTTATTAGGGTGTTTTAAGATTTCGATTGCTTCTCTATGTTTTCTTGGAAATTTATTGCACGTTTTTGCGATTACGGTTGTTTTTTCAAATAAAATGCTATGTCCTGTTTCAATATGATGCTCAGCTACTGCTGATTGCGTGAAATGTTTTAGCCTGACTTTACTCTCATGTTCTTTTACACGTTGACTTACCGCCCTCCCGGTTTCTCCAATATAGACTTTGCCACAAGAACAGGGGATTTTATATATTCCCGGATCACTGAAAGGTTCTTTTTTATCTTTAGGGTTGTTTAGAAGGTGTCCTATTTTTGCAGGTGGTTTAAATATGGTTTTGATGTTGTGTTTGTTGAGAATTCTTCCTATTTGTTCTGTGATACCTTGAATGTAGGGTAGGGTGGTGGTCATTTTTCTCTCTCTTTCTTCAGTAGGTTGTGTTGACTTGTTTTGTTGAGTGTATTTTCTTATTGCTTTATTAATTTGTTTGTTTGTGTAATCGTTTTGTATTAGGGATTTTTTAACATTTTGTAGTTCTTTTTGTAAGTTATCTTTATCTGTTATGGAGACAGCTCTGTATACAAGGGAATTGATGACCGATTGCTTTTGAGATGGGTGGTGGTGGGAGGAGGCATGTAGGTATCTGTTTGTATGGGTAGGTTTTCTGTAAACTTCATGTCCTAATGTGTTATCAGATCGTTTGTAAACTAGTACGTCCAAGAAAGGCAATTTTCCGTTTTGTTCTATTTCCATGGTGAATTTGATATTAGGGTGTAATTGATTGATGAAATCGAAGAACTTGTGTAGTTCATCAAGTCCATGTCTCCAGATGACAAAAGTGTCGTCAACGTAACGGCACCAAAATTCCGGTTTAAGCTTGGATTTGTTAAAGATTTTAGTTTCTAGATTTTCCATGAAGATGTTGGCTATTACAGGTGAGATTGGAGATCCCATTGCTGCTCCTGAGGTTTGTTCATAGAATTCGTTATTGAAAGAGAAATAGGTATTGGTGAGACAGTGTTCTATCAATGGTATGAGATTGGAGGGGAAGTTTGCAAAGGATTTGATAATATCGATTGTATCAGAGATTGGTACTTTTGTAAAGAGAGATACTACGTCGAAACTCACTAGGATGTCTTGGGGTTGAATGTGAATCTGTTGTATTTTTCTGATGAAGTCAAAAGAGTTTTGGACGTGTGTGATGGAGTTTCCTGTAAAAGGATTCAGTTTTTTGGCGAGAAAGCGTGCTAGGTTGTAAGTTGGTGAGTTTATTGCGCTGACGATCGGTCTGAGTGGGATGTTATTTTTGTGAATTTTTGGGAGTCCATAAAGTTTTGGAGAGATGGGATTAGTAGGTTTCAATTTAGATATTGTTTCGCTGTCAAGATTTGAGTCTTTTAGAAGGGTTTTTGTTTTTCTGACTATTGTTTTTGTAGGGTCTTTTTTAAGTTTTTTATATGTATCGTCAGTGAGAAGGTCCATGATTTTGTTGTTATAGTCTTCTTTATTCATTATTACTGTTGTATTTCCTTTGTCTGCGGGTAATATTATGATGTCTTTATTCTGATTGAGTTCTTTAATAGCTGTTTTTTCTTGTTTTGTTAAGTTTGAGGAGGGAAGTTGGGCTTCACGTAAAATGTTGGCCGTCCTACGACGTATGTCATTCGCTTGTTCGGGCGGAAGGGTATATATTGTGGATTCCAAATTACTGATAATTTCTTCTTTCGGGATTTTGGAGGGAGCTACTGCTACATGACCTGAGACTTCAGTTTCAGGTCAGCCCTGAAGAAGTGAACTGCAATGTTCACGAAACGTCGGCAACATTCATAGTTTCGCACACGATTGAAACCCGAAAAATCTTTGAATTTTTAATTTAAATTTATTAATTAACCTTGTTTGTTGAACATTCTTTATTTTGGTTGAGGATTCAACTATTCTGTTAAAAAATAGATTTTTTTATATTTCAATTCAACTAGTTGAAAATTCTTTTTTTTTAATAGTTCTTGTAATTGCAAAATTCAACTATTTGGTTGAAAATTATATTTTTTGTTGAAAATTGATCCTTTATAAATTAAAAATTCAACTTTTCGGGTAAACAAATTGAACTGCTTGGTGAAAAATTAGGTTTGCTTATTAGAAATTAATGTCTTGTTGAAAGTTCGTCTTCTTTGGTGAAAAATTAAGCTTCTTGGTTGAAAATTAAGTTTTTTTATAATGCAATTAGTATTCGTTTCGTTTCTATTTAAAAATTAATTATTCTTTCAGAAATTTGAACCATTCAATTTTTGGTTGAAAATTAATCATCTTTGTTGAAAATTAATCATCTTTGTTGAAAATTATTTTTTTTTTTGTTTGGGGTTCAACTATTGTGTTAAATAATCGATTTTTTAAATATTTCAATTGAACAAGTTGAAAATTCTTTTTTTTAAATTTTTTTTCGTAACTAAAAATGTATCTATTGCATTTTCTATTGTGAACTTATTTTTTCGAGTTGAAATTTCAATCATTAGGTTCAAAACTAATTTATTGTGAAAATTCGTCTTTTGGGTCGAAAATTAATCTTGTTCGTTAAAAATTATTATTTTTTTGGTTGAGGATTGAACTATTCTGTTCAAAATTCGATTTTTCTATATTCCAATTTAACTAGTTAGAATTTTCTTTTTCAATAGTTTTTGTAACTGAAAATTGGACTATACCATTTTTGATTACGAACATACTTTTCATATTCGAAAATTCAACTATTTGGTTCAAAATTCCATTTTTGTTTGAAAACTGATCCTTTATAAGTTGAAAATTTAACTTCTTTGGTAAAAAAAATTTAACCGTATGGTAGACAATTAAGTTTTCTTACTGAAAATTAATGTCTTGTTGGAAGTTCGTCTTCTTTGGTAGAAAATTAAACTTCTTGATTGAAATTTTCGTTTCTTCAAATGTAATTACTATTCGTTTCTTTTTCACTTAAAAATTCATTTTTCTAACTGAAAATCCAGGTCTTCAATTTTTGGTTATAAATTTATTTTTTGTAGTTCAAAATTTAATTATTGGGTTCAAAATTCATGTATGTTGAAAATTCGTCTTTTGGTAAAAAATTAATCTTCTGTGTTGAAAATTCATCTTTGTAGGTTGAAAATTTTTCTACTTTTTGGAGAATTAAACTATATTTTTTAAAGATTAATTATTTTGTTGAAAATACAATTATTTTGTTAAAGTTATCCTTTTTTAGTCGCTAATTCATTTATTTTAAAAAAATAAGTGTACAAAAAATACAAAATTACAAAATAATACAAAAATTTTTTTAAATACAAGGACAAATGAGACAAACCAAATTTTGTATTTGAAATAATAATTTTTCGAGCTGGAAAAGGGAAGGCAAAAGTTCTGTCGCACCTTATCCCTTTCCCAGCTTTATGATTTCTTTACAAAAATTGTCAGAATTATTCTATTTGAAACTTTATGATCAAAAAGTCTTTTCTATTCATGCATCAACTTTAAATTATGTCGATGAAAAAGGTTTTTCGGTTTGAAACATTTGATTCCAATATTATAAATGAGCATAACTTCCTCAATCTTCAATAAAGTTTATTAATATTATAGATCAATCGATTTGCCTCGAATCAAGGAATCTTTTATATTCTTGCATCAACTTTGAATTATGTTGAAGAAAAAAGTTCTACTATAAAAAACCGTGTTTTCAAATATTATGAATTACCATAGCTTCCTGACTCTTCAATAAAATATATGAATGTTATAGGCGAATCGATTCTTCTTAAATTAACATAAATTTTCTATTTTTGCATCAACTTTAAATTATGAGAATAGGAAAATTTTTACTATAAAAATCGATTTTGAAAATATGTAAAATACCATAACTTCCCTACTCTTTAATAAAATGTACTAATATTGTAGGTCAATCGATTTGCCTCGAATTGAGGAATCTTTTTCGTTCTTGCATCAACATACGGTTTTTTATAGTAAAACTTTATACTATAAAAAACCGTATTTTCAAATATTATGCATTACTATAGCTTCCTTACTGTTCGATAAAAGGTATCAATATTACAAATCAATCGATTCGTCTTGAGTCAACAAATCTTTTTTTTTCTTGCATCAACTTTGAATTATGTTAATAAATAAAGTTTTACCATGAAAAACCAATTTTCAAAATATATAAATTACCATAACTTCCCTACTCTTCAATAAAATGTCTTAATATTATAGGTCAATCGTTTCGTCTCGAACCAAGAAATCTTTTATATTGTTGCATTAACTTTGAATTATGCTGAAGAAAAAAGTTTTACTATAAAAGCCGTATTTTCAAATATTATGCATCACCATAGCTTCCTTACTCTTTAATAAAATGTATCAATATGAAGGGTCAATTGATTCGTCTTGAATCAACACAACTTTTCTATTCTAGCATCAACTTTAAATTATGAGAATGAGAAAATTTTTACTATAAAAATCGATTTGAAAAATATATAAAATACCAGAACTTTTCTACTCTTTAATAAAATGTATTAATATTGTAGGTCAATCGATTCGCCTCAAACCAGGGAATCTTTTATGTTGTTGCATCA
>CAKNYM010051313.1:217043-243837 GCA_932195095.1 Andricus curvator
TTTCTTACTCTTCAATAAAATGTATCAATATTATAGGTCAATCGATTTGTCTCGAATCAACACATCTTTCCTATTCTTGCATCAACTTTAAATGATGATAATGATGAAATTTTCACTATAAAAATCGATTTTAAAAATATATAAATTACCATAACTTGCCTAATCTTTAATAAAATGTGTTAATATTGTAGGTCAATCTATTCGTCTCGGACCAAGATTTTTTTTTATTTTTGCATCAACTTTGAATTATGATAAAGAAAAAACTTTTACTATAAAAAACCGTATTTTCAAATATTATGCATTGCCATAGCTTCCTTACTCTTCAATAAAATGTATCAAAGTTATAGGTCAATCGATTCGCTTCGAATCAACACATCTTTCCTATTCTTGCATCAACTTTAAATGATGATGATGAGAAACTTTTGACTATAAAAATCGATTTTAAAAATATATAAAATACCATAACTTCCCCACTCTTTGATCAAATGTATTATTATTGAAGGTCGATGGATTCGTCTCAAACCAAGGAATTTTTTATATTCTTGCATCAACTTTGAATTATGTTGAAGAAAAAAGTTTTACTATAAAAAACCGTATTTTCAAATATTCTGCATTACCATAGCTTCCTTACTCTTCAAGAAAATGTATTAATATTATAGGTCAATCGATTCGTTTCGAATCAACACATCTTTTCTGTTCTTGCATCAACTTTGAATTATGAGAATGAGAAAATTTTTACTATAAAACTCATTTTAAAAATATATAAAATACCATAACTTCCCTATTCTTTAATAAAATGTATTATTATTGTAGGTCGATTGATTCGCCGCGAACCAAGGAATCTTTTATATTCTTGCATCAACTTTGAATTATGTCAATGAAAAAAGTTTTACTATAAAAAACAGATTTTTAAAGGAAGGTTTAATTAAATGAATTTGAAAATTTTGGAAAATGATACCATTACAAAGCTTCCTCTATGAGGAAGCAAAAGTGACGGAAAAGAAACAAACTAATTTTTCACCTTATCAGTTATCAGTGTTTCCTTCAGAGCGAAATCGATTAGGAATTTGCTCACAGTTGCAGAACAATGGCGCCTGGTGGCGCCAGCGAACATTTTTTGATAAATAGTATCTTTTTATTTAATAATTCAATAAGGAATAGAACACGTACCTATTTTTTACTAAATATTCTTATCTTCAATTTTAAAAATTCAAAAAGTTTTACTGAAGAAAAAAAGACTGTAGCTACCTTATTTATTAGTCGGTTATTTATTTTCGTTTCATTCAAATGGGTTTAAACCACGGTTAAAAAACTACCCTTTATAGGAGTTAAAATATCAAATTGTGCAATTTTGAAATTGAAATGTGAAGTTAATGTTAATAAGAAATTTTTGTAAATTATTTTTATTGCAAATACACTTTAAATACTAATAATTTTTACTTACCAAAGCAATTTTAAATAAAAATAACTAACTTAAGATGACAAAAAATTGTTTAAAATTCTAAATTCTTTTTCAAAAACGTGAGAATAGCCTAAATTTGTTTGAAAATTTGTTATCTTCTTTGATATTTAATAATGTTTCACTAAAAATACAGATTTTCGATACAAAACGCCATTATAAACGAAAACTGTTAAAAGTGGAATTCATTAACAAAACTTAAATTTTTATCAAAATAGTTGCATCCTAAACCAAAAAAGATTCAATATTTTTCAAAAGAGATAAATCATCTACATAACAGTTAAATTTTTTTAAATCCGAAAATACGAATTTTCAAAAAAAAGTCACTGTTAACCAAACAGTTGAATTTTCAACCAAATACATGAACTTTCTACCAAAAAGATTAATTTTCTACCAAAAAATATATTTCTGCAACTAAAATAATGAATCTTCAAACTAAGAGATGAATATAAAAAAATAGTTTAACTTTAAACCAAGTCGTTAGATTTTTAACCAAAAAGGATTAATTCTTAACGAATAATATAATAGTTGATATGAAAACTAAAAAATATTTTAATTCTAAATCAGAAAGAGCTGAATTCATCCAAAATGACGAATTTTCAACAAAATAGATAAACCTTCAACCAAAAAAGATATTTATTTTTAACGAAACATTCGGAATTTTTATTTAAAAAAATCAAATTTTTACCAAAAGTGATGAATTTTCAGACCAGAAAGACGAACTTTCAACAAAATTGTTGAATTTTCAACCAAAAAATATTTTTCAGTCAAGAGAGAAAAAAATTTTCTGGCAAATTATAATTTAACGGGAAAAATATTATTTTAATCAAAAAATATAAATTTTCAACAAAAAATGTAATAATTAATATTTGAATCCAAAAATATGTTCATTACACAACATAAACAGTTGAATTCATTAACAAGAGTCAGATTTTCAACAAAATAGTTGAATCCTAAATAAAAAAAGAATAATTTTCAACCAGTTGTATTGTTGACCGAAAAAGATGAAATATTTTCCAAAAGAGATGAATTTTCTACAAAAAAATAGGAATTTTCTACTAAAATGATGAATCTTTAATCGAAAAGGAATAATTTTCGAAATTTCAGTTGAAATTTTATTTAAAAAAAGATAACATTTTTACGAACAATGATGAATTTTAAACTAAAAATATGAACTTTCTAAAAAATTTTTGTATTTTCAATCAAAAAAGATTTTTTAATCAAAAGAGAAAAAAAATGTTCGGCAAATTATAATTTGAAAAGATTTTTGAAGATTTATATTTTTAATCTATTCAAAAATTCTAAAATTCCTTAATATCTTTTTAACTGACTCAATTTTTTTCCTACAATTATTTTTAAATCTTCTGGACTTGCTTTTGACAATTTTGAAAATTAAATCTTCAAACCTTTTAAAAACCTTTAAAAAAATTATTTAATTAACTTCGAAATCTTCGAAGATCTACGTTTTCTTTTAAGTTTTCAAAATCTCTTCAAATTTCAAATTATTTATGTAATTTTTTTAAAAACTTCTCAATATTTTGTAAAATTATTTAAATTTTTCCTAAAATGTTGAAAAAGTTATGAAAAATTGAAAAAATTGTCTCAAAATCTTCCATATTCTTTTCTGACAATTTTAGAAGTATTTTGGCATGTTTCAACATCTTTTTAAATATTGATAAAAAATTAATTTTTGAAATAAAAAATCATTGATTTTCCCGGAAATCTTAAGAAAATTTTTGTTGTTTTGACCTTTCAAAATTTTTGAGAAGCTTCTGTTTTTTCCTTTTGAATCTTCAAAAATTTGAATTTTTTTTTTTAACTTTTTGAAATCTTTTAAAGTTTAAAATTATTTTGTCACTTTTTCAAAACTTCTGAATATTTCTCTTGCAAAATTGTACAATTTTGTTTTGAAATCTTCTACATTCTTTTCGGAAATTTTATAAAATCATTTGAAATCTTTTAAAATATTTTGAAACAATTGTCTAAAAATTATGTTTTCAAAATAAAAAATTGATAAAAATTTCCGCTGGAATCTTAAGAAAAAAATGTATCATCTTAAAACCATTCCAAATTTTTACAAAGCTTCAAAACTTTATTGTAAAATCTTTGAAAATCTACATTTTTATTAAAATTTTTAAAACCTTTTGAAATTTTGAATTATTTTTTAATCTTAACAAGGCCTCTAAAACTTCGAGATATGTTTTGAAATAATTCAGTTTTTCCACAAATTTTTTAAATCCGGTAAAAATTAAACAATTGTCTCTTTCATCAATTTTCAGAAACATTCAGAAATAAATTTTATCATAAAATAAAATAACTTATTTACAAAATTTTAATTTACTTGATGTTGCGGAATATTTTTCATCTTTTTTATTTGATAAATGCACATTTCTTCATTTAATACAGTCAAAGGGTTATGAATAGAATCCTTTTGTCATTTTTCAAATATTTGATCAAAAAGTTAAGAGTCTTTATTATTAAAAAACCATTTACAATTTAAGTTTTGGAATTCATTTTTTAGAATCAAAATCCCTCAAATGGAAATAGCGATTTACAAAATTCTAGCAAATTAAAAAAAATGAAAACAGCATCTTAAAGTAATACTCACGCTGTGTAAAGCAATCAGATATTCAAAATAAATAAATTTTACTGAACAGGATATATGAAATAACAAAGGAAAAAGTATTATTTTCCTTAAAAATAGGATTGAAAATGTTAATTTAATTATTTGAAATTCTTATATAAAAGGGGATAATTTTATATGTAAAAAAATTTATTTATTAAATGTCTTTTCTTTTTTTTCTCAAACTTATTGAATAAAAAGGTACAACTTAGGCAATTATGCGTGTTCAGATTCGGCAATAATTTTTTTTCAATCTCCCTGATGCAAATCTCGTGAATACAAATTTTTTTTTTAAATTTCTAAATTATTCAAAATTGTAAAATAAATAGAACAATTAATTTTTCAAAGTTATTCTGAAGAAAGAGACTGCAGCTACCAAATTACTTAAAAAAAAAAAAAATTAATTGGATGAGAAAATGATAAGCACTATGCAATTATTTATCGCAGGTGATAAATAATCAAAAAGCTTGTGGTATTATGTGAGAGTGAATGTCATTTCCTTGACTCAACGCCTACTGTGCGAGACCCAAGTAACTGTTTCCCGGAGTGTTTATAGTACACATAAATTTTTAATTAATAAAAATTCATCCTGGCTTCAGTTATCAGCAAGAAGTTATTTTACAGCTTGTGGAAGTGTATTTTCATAGGCTTGATTTATAAGTAATAATCTCCTATACAGTTACGTTTTGCATAATAATATTGAAAAATATTGCGGTATTCATTGCAATATTTGGATGAAGTTTATGAATATTAAATACAGAATTAATTGCAGTATTATTAGATATTGAATCCGGTAAATGTCAAAGTGTCAATTTTTGATTCAATAGCGTCTCAAACCGTTCCACAATGGAAAAACAATTGTTTTTGGAAAAATAGTTTTTTAAATGAAAAGGTTTTATTTGGCTTCAAAAAAAAATAATTTTCCAATCTTTAATAAAGTATCATTTACCAGGGTGTTTTCAGGTCAGAGAAAATCTGTAAGTTAGGAAAAAATTCAGGAAATTTGATTGCGGTCAGGAAAACTCAAAGATTTTGAAAAAAATCTAGCAAAAGTCAGGGAAGTTCTATAAGGGGCACTTTAAATAACTATCAAGGATGATAAATTGGATTTTTTTATTTGAAATTTTTATTTTGTTTATAAAAGAATCTATGTTATAAATGCTACAGGATGAAGATTCTGGTTTCTGAATTTTAATGGTGAAGGAAAATGAAAAATTGACCCGGGAAAAATTAGAGAATTTTCGAAACGAGGTTTTGCGGACACCCTGGGATGGTCCAAATAATTTTTACTTGAATTTTCATGAATAACGCTCGAGAATTTGTTCGAATCCACGCAAAAAAATAAACAATTTTTTTTTTTTTTAATTATATTTAGAAGTGGCGCAAGCCCCATGAAGTTAAACATGCATTTCCCATAAGAAAAAAAAAGACGTTTTTGTAAATTTTATTCGGAATCCTGAATATTAGCGGAATCGAGTTGCAACTCAAAATTTATCTTCCCAAATAGCCATAGAACAATTTATTATTATTGTTAATAATATTATTTTAGATTATTGGTAAAAAATTTCAGTTTATTCTGAAATATTCAACTTTTTGTTCACTATTCACTTGAAGTGAGTTAAATAATTAATCAATGTTAAGAAAATTATTTGTTCAAACAATTTATTATTAATAATAATATCTAATTTGAATAATGCTAAAAAGTTGCGCTTTTTTATGAACCCTTGAACTTTTTGTTCACTTTTCACTGAGCAAGGTAATAATTAATGGAAGTCAACAAAAATGGTTATTTAAACAATTAATTATTGTTTATAACTATATTCTCTTAGAGAAATGCCAGAAAGTTGCTTTTTCTAAAATATTCAGTTTTTCTATCACTTTTTAGTTAAAAAATTTGAAAAAAAAACCGCAACTATCTAGTATTGATATAGAAGAAGATAGCTATAGACAATAATAATTTATTTAAATAATTATTTTTGCTCACCTTAATTATTTATTAAGTCACTTCAAGTGGGAAATAGACAATTAGTTACCAATTTCAGAAAAAACCGCAATTTTTAGCATTATTCAAAAATAATATTATTAACAATAATAATGAATGTTTTGGTTGAAAATGGATCTAATTAATTGAAGGCTCAACCATTTTGTTGTGAAATAATTTTTTTGTTGAAGATTCATAATTTTAATTGAAAATTCATCACTTTGGTTGGAAGTTTAACTATTTTATAGAAAATTGATCGTTTTCAATTGAAAATCATATTTCTTAGCTAAAAATTTGACTGTATTACAGAAAATTCATTTTTTTGGCTTGAAAGTTCAACAATTTGTATGAAATTATTTTTCTTTCTTAATTAATAATTTTTTGTTTCTTGAAACTTGTTCTGTTTGGTTTCCGAATTTATAATTTTAGTTAAAAATTTATAATTTTAGTTAAAAATTTATAATTTTAGTTAAAAATTTATTATTTTGGTTGAAAATTTGATTATTTTGTTGAAAACTCCTTTTCCATTTTTTTTTTACTAAAAATTCAACTTTCGATTTTTGGTTGAAAATTCATGTCTTTTGTTCGAAATTTTTTTTTTGTGAAAAATTATTTTTCTTCATTGAAAATTCGTCTTTTTGCTTGAAAATTCAACCGTTTTGTTGAAAATTCGTCTGTTTTGGTTGAATTGAATTGTTTTTTGGTCTAAACTAAAATTTTGTTTGGTTGAAAAATCTTCTATTATATTATTCGTTGAAAAAAAATCTGTTTTAGTTGAAAATTCATCGCTTTGAACATATTTTATGTTTGAAAATTTAACTTTTTCACAGAAAACTCGCCTTTTGGCTTGAAAGTGCGACAATTGGCATGAAATTGTGTTTATTTCTTAATTCAGAAATCATTTTTTATTGCTTTTTTTTGGTTCTACAATTTATAATTTTTATTGCAAATTCATCGTTTCAGTTCAAAATTTGACTATTTCCTTGAAAATTCCTTTTCCTTCTTATTGAAAATTCCTTTTCCTTTTTACTGAAAATTAATTTTCTTTACTGAAAAAAAACTTTTCCATTTTTGGTTGAAAATTTTCTTTTTCAGTTAAAAATTTATGTGTTTTATTTAAAAAAATTTTTTTTTAGAAAATTAATCTTCTTAGTTGAAAATTGGTCTTTTTGGTTGAAAATCCAACTGTTTTTGGTTGAAGTTCAATCTTTATTGTTTGAAAATACCAATATTTAATTTGAAATGTATCATTGTAGGGAGAAAATTCAATTATTCCGTTAAAAATACAACTATTTTGTTAAAAATTTAATTAATTATTTTGTTGGAAATTCAAGTATTTTATGAAAAAGTCACTTTTTTGTCGAAAATTCAACTACTTTGTTGAAAATTTGTCTATTTAGGCAGGAAATTCATCCTTTTGAATTGAAAATAATCGATCTTCCACTAATTTTCAAATGCAAAAATTATTTCAAAGAAGCTCAATAAAATCCATGAAGTTCCATGAAATACAATGGTATTTCCTGAAGTACGGGAAAATTTATTAAAATTAACTTAAAATCATTCCATATCTTCCCCTATTCTGGTAAATTCTTTAGAATGGAATGAAACTTTTTTCAAACCACTCAGAACAAGTAAGATCATTGGAAATTCCCTGACATTTCATAATTCTCTTAAAAAATCCTTAGATTCTTTTGAAATACCATAAAATATTTCAAGTACTTTAAAATCTTCTTAAAATTTCAAAAACTGTTGAAAATTCCTTGGAATCTTCAAATCACCTAAAATACCGTGAAATATTTCAAATCCTTTCAGATTTTTTTAAATCCCTTGAAATTTTCCAAAGCTCTTGAAAATTCCTTGGAGTTCTTTCAATTCGGTGAAATCTTTTGAAATCTCGTCAATTTCTTCAAATTTATTGAAAATTTTTAGAAATATTTTCAAATACGCTAAAATATTCCAAATTATTTGAGATGTTTTGAAATCCCTTAAAATTTCACAAAGATTTTGTAAATTTCTTGCAATTAATCAGAGTATCTTAAAATCTTCAAAATCTTCAGAAATTCTTCTAAATTATTGAAATCTATTCGAAATTTGTTGAAATCTTTTAAAATATCCAAAAATAATAATTAAAATCCTTTAAAGTCCATTTAATTTATATAAATCTATTTAAAATTCTTAGGAATCTTTTAAAAAACCCCAGCACATTTCGAATCCTTCGGAACCTTTTGAAATCGCTCAACATTTTTTAAAGATCTTCAAAATTCATTCGAGCTCTTAAAAATATGTTAAAATCTTCGAAATATTTTGAAATAATTTCAAATTGTCAAACTATGTGTGAAATTTCTTGAAATATTTTGAAATGCCCTGAAATTTTTGCAGAGATTTGAATATTTCGTGGAATTCTTATAAATAGCTTAAAATCCTCAAATTCTTCGAAATCCCTTTAATTTATTGAAATCTTCTCAAAATTCCTTCTAATCTTTTTAATTATCTTGAAATCTTTTGAAAATTATGAAATCTTTTGAGATCCTGGGAAATTCATTAAAATACCTTATACGAAATATTTCAAAATGTTAGAAATTTTCTGAAATCTCTTCAAATTTTAAAATTAACTAAATTAATTAAAAAATTTTTAATATATAAATCCTTTTGTAATATCGTTCGAAACTTCAAGTACATACTTTACAACCGCGTAGAATTTTTGAAATCCCATGAAATCCTCGAACATATTAAAAAATCTCCTCAAATATAGAAATTATACAAAAACCTTGATTTTTCATGAAATTCTTTAAAATTTATGAAAATATGATAAAATGTTCAGAAATGCTCAATATCTTTCAAAATTCCAGAAAAATCCTTTGTCATTATCAAAAGATTGTCATTTCATTCAAAAAATTGTAATTTCAGAGTAAGAGCGTATTTTGTAGTCTCGAAAATAATTATTTTCATACTTATTGTAATTAATATGTAGTTGTAATTAATAAGTAGTTGAATTTTCAAAAAAGAATATTAATTTTGAGCTGAAAAGAATCTTGACTTTTAAAGTCGAAAATATGAATTTAAAAAAAAAAAAATTCATTTTAAAACCAGAAAGATGAATTTTCAAACAAATAGTGCAATATTAAACAAGAGATTCACTTTCTACCAACACATTAGTTTCATGAAAAAATACGATTTTCCAACCGAATAGTTATATATTTTATTTAATAATGGAATAATTACATTTTCAGATAAAAAAATTGATTTTTAACTCAAGAAAAAACAAAGTATAAATAATATACATAAATTTGATACCAAATTGTTTAATTTTGAAGTAAAAAAGTCGAATTATTTAGAAAACTGTTAAATTTTTAAGCCAAAAATATCAGTTTTCAACAAAAAAGTTAACTTTTCACCAAAGAATTAAATTTCTCAATGTATAGTTCAATTTTTAAGCGGATGTTTGAATTTTCCACTAAAATAGTTACATTTTCAACCCAAATTGATTGATTGGAAAATTGACTATTTCGTTGAAAAATCTTTTTTGTTGTTGTCAATTCAATTAATTTAAATCATTAATTAATTAATTAAATTTAACTAATTAATCAATTAATTTAATTAATTAATTAATTAATTAATTAAATTTAAATCATTAATTTTTGAATTCAATTAATTAAATTGTTGTTGTCAAATCAATTAATTTCACTGAAAATTTAACTTTTCCACTGTAGATTGAAAATTTATCTTTTTTAGTTAAAAATTCAACTATTTGTTTGAAAATTGGTGTATTTTTTTCTCCTTTATTTGAAAATTCAATTATTTTGTCCAAAGTTATCTTTTTTGGTGAAAATTTCAACTTTTTTTTAACATTCGTTTTTCTATAGAAAATTCTTCATTATGGATTGAAAATAATCTTTTGTGTTGATATATTTTTGGGTTGAAAATTCAACTGTTTTATAGAAAATTCGTCTTTTTTTATAGAAAATTAATCATCTTGGTAGAAAATTTATCTTTCGTATTAAAAATTCATTTCAGTAGGTTGAAAATTCAACTATTTCATAAGAAATTAGACTATTTTGTTTGAGAATGTAATTATTTTGTTGAAAATTCTACTCTTTGGTCGAAAATTCAACTATTTGTTGAACATTCGTCTATTTTGACAACCAATTCGTCCTTGGGCACTTATTTTTGCTGGGGCTCAATCTCTTTTTTTTTTTTTTTTAAATCGATCATTTGGTTGAAAATTCAATTATTTTGTTCAAAAGTTACCTTTTTTGGTCCAAAAAATTCAATTTTTGTTAACATTCTTTTTTCAGATAGAAAATTCTTCAGTATGGATTGAAAAGCAATCTTTTATATTCTCACATTTTTGGGTTGAAAATTCAACTGTTTTATAGAAAATTCGTCTTTTCGGCTTGAAACTTCAACAACTTGGTAGGAAATTAAACTGTATGGTTGAAAATTAACATTTTTGTTGAAAAATGATATTTTTTGGTTGAAAATTCAACTATTTTGGTTAAAAATTGATATTTTTAATTGAAAATTGACTTTTTCTAGTTTGTCTTTTTTGTAGAAAATTATCTTCTTGTTTAAAAATTAATCTATTTCAGTTGAGGATATTTTGTTCAACGTTCATATTTTCTGGTTGAAAATTCAAAAGTTTGATAGAAAATTCGTCTTTTTGTTCATGTATTTTGTTGAAAATTTGTCTTTTTGGTAGAAATTAATATTCTTGGTTGAAAATTAATCTTTTTTTGTTGAGGATTCAACTATTTAGTAGTAAATTCATGTTTTCAGGTTGAAAGTTCAACTTTTTTGTAGAAAATTCGTCTTGTTGGCTTGAATATTCATCCTTTTCCGTTGAAAATGATCTTTTTTTGTTGTTGGAAATTCAACTTTTCAAGTTGATGATTTAACTATTTTAAAAAAATTCGTCTTTTTGGCTTTTTAATTTAACTATTTGGTTGAAGTTCAATTTTTTTTGCGTCAAAATAGGACCATTTGGTTGAAAGTTCTCAACTATTTGGTTGTAAATGCAACTTTTTAATTGAAAATTATTATTTTTATTCAAATTCAACTATTTAATTAAAAATTAATCTTGCGGCTTTAAAAGTCTGTTTTCTAATCCATTCAACTTTTTAACTTAAAAATTCATTTCGAATTTAAAAGAAGAGTCTAAATGAGTTCTCTCTGCTTTAAAAATAAAATGATTTCATGAATTCATGAAAAATTGATTTAACCGTGGTTGCGCACGTCCTTTTTTATATTTATGAAAAGTATATTAGTATCCAAGTCGTAAGGTCGTCAATTCTGAACAGTAATTTGGAGGCGGTAACTACTATCTTGTAAATAAAGGAACCTAGTTATTTCTCGCAGAAAAGGAACTGTAGAAAAATGTTTTTTTTTTCAAATTCGGTATTTCGAAAAAAACCGGGACATTTTACTACAAACCGAGACGCTTTTAAAACAGCCAAAAACCGGGACATGTCCCGGAAAACCGGGACGTCTGACCACCCTATTGGTGCGACCCCCTCCACCCCAAAAAAATTTGGTAACACAGTTTACGGACCGCCCCTAACTAGCATGGTAAAATTCTCTCATGTTTAATTTTAATTGTAATGTTGTAAGTACTATTCTGGCGGGTTAATTAGTAATTCTAGAATGCAAGGTTGCAGATCTCATTTGACGAGGAGTATTTGCGCAGTAGATTTGCTTGCGGTACGTGTGGGCGTGCGGATCCTGAAGCACGCATATATGCAAAGCATGGGCGGACCAGCGTGTCATCAACATACGAGCTAGGAAGCGTACCAAACCTGATGCATTGTTTGTTACAACATGTCGCCTTTATCCACAGGGGCCTCTTATCTTGTCCCGCTTATCGGCTCTTACTCTAATATGACTTTGGAATTTTAACGCAAACTGCTTTCGAGGTGAAACAAGTCATATCATGCGATATCACACGGAACTATTCGTTTTTTAAAAAGTACAAAAATATTCATGGAATCTAACTCACAAAAAACTGGGGGTTCGGCAATGTTGCGGCTCAGAAATACATTAACAAATTTTTTGTCCAACACCCGCGATGGAAATGCGACTTCGAATGCTCGTCTCGAGGCGAAGAAGTTCAAAGTTGTCGATTCCTCAACTGATGACGTCACAGTGGCCGAAGTGAGTACTTTTCCCACTAGTGGGAAAAGTACTCACTTCGACCACTGTGACGCAAACTTCATATTCGTCTGGAATCGCCTTCTTCTCCCACTCGTTGCACAATATGCTATTTTTTAAACAGAATAAGTTGAATGATAGAAATACCTAACTTTTCGGAATGATTTCGATTTGGTCTTCTAACAACCACCTTTTCGGAACTTTATTTCGAAAAAAAAAATATTTCTCATAATTACGATTTGGCCTTCTAACAACCACTTTTGCGGGACATCTTTCAAAAAAAAAATCTTGGTTGTAATTACGATTAGGTCTTCCAACAAGGGCTTTTTCAAAATATTAATGAAAGTAACATTTTATCTTTCTCTTCATTACGATTTGGTCTTCTAACAACAACTTGCTCGAAATATTGTTGAAAGTAACATTTAGTTTTTCTTATCATTACGCTGAAAAAAACGGTAATGAATTTTTCTCAGTGTACGCTCAGTGTTTTTATTTTTATATACGATTTGGTCTTCAAACCACCTGTTCGGTACATCCTTTAAAGAAAAATAAATATTTCTCATAATTACGATTTGGCCTTCTCACAAACACTTTTGCTGAATATGTTTCGAAGAAATAGAAATGTTTCTCGTAATTACGATTTGGTCTTCCAACAACGACTTTTTAAAAATATTGTTAAAAGGAGCATATTATCTTTCTCTTAATTAAGATTTTGTCTCCCAACATGTTTCTCTCTCATGTTTATCTATTATTTGTTCATAACTCAAAAGGCAAAGCAAAGTTGAACATTTCAGAAGAAAGCAAAATTTTCTAGCACTGATCTAAGGGAAAATAGTTATGAACAATTATAAATTTTTCAAACAACTATTACTATCAAGTTAAAAACCAAGTGAAAAATAGAGATCTAGTTAAAAATTTCGGAAAAAACCGCAACTTTCTACCATTAAGCGAAGAGAATATTATTAACTATAATAATAAATTGTTTACACAATGATTTTTATCAACGTCAATTTATTATTACGTTACTCTAATTGAAAAATGGAAAAAGGTTGAAAAATTAAAAAAAAACCGCAACTATCTAGTATTGATATAGAAGAAAATACCGATAGACAATAATAATTTATTTAAATAATTATTTTTGCTCAAACTTAAATATTTATTAAGTCACTTCAAGTGGGAAATAGACAAATAGTTACAAATTGCAGAAAAACCACAATTTCTAGCATTATTTAAAAATAATATTATTAACTATAATAATAAATTGTTTAAAAAATATTTTTGTTAACATTAATGAACTGTTGCCTCTCTAAATCATAGAAATTCGAAAAAAAATTCTGTAATGTTTTGGTTGAAAATGGATCGAATTAATTGAAGATTCAACCATTTTGTTGTGAAATAATTTTTTTTTTGAAGATTCACAATTTTGATTGAGAATTCATCACTTTGGTTGGAAGTTTAACTATTTTGTAGAAAATTGATCGTTTTTAATTGAAAATTAAATTACCTAGGTAAAAGTTGAACTTCTTTGTTAACATTTTTTTTTTGGTTGAGGGTTCATCTCTTTGGTTGAAAATTCAACTATTTAAAAAAAATCATATTTCTTAGTAAAAAATTTGACTCTATTACAGAAAATTCATTCTTTGGCTTAAAAGTTCCACAATTTGCATGAAATTATTTTTATTTCTTAATTAATTATTTTTTTGTTTGTTGAAACTTGTTCTGTTTGGTTTTAGAATTTATAATTGTAGTTGGAAATTTACTATTTTGGGTAAAAATTTGATTATTTTGTTGGAAATTAATTTTTTTACTGAGAATCACTTGTCCATTTTTTCAGCTGAAAATTAAAATTTTCCATTTTTGGTTGAAAATTCATGTGTTTTGTTCGAAATTTTTGTTGGTGAAAAATTAATTTTCTTGATTGAAAATTCGTCTTTTTGGTTGAAACTTGAACCCTTTTGTTGAAAATTCCTCTGTTTTGGTTGAATTGAATTATTTTTTGGTCTAAAACTAAAATTTTGTTTGGTTGAAAAATCTTCTATTATTTGATTTGTTAAAAAAATCTGTTTTTGTTGAAGATGGATCTAATTAGAAGTTCAACCACTTTGTTGAAAAATGATTTTTTCTTGAAGGCTCATAATATTATTTGAAAATTTATCGCTTTGCTTAAAAAGTTCACGATTTTGTTGAAAATTCATATTTTATGTTTGAAAATTCAACAGTTTGTTTTAAATTTGTTTTCTCTGTTGACTAAAAAGTATTTTTTAAGTAAAAACACAACTGGTTTTGAAAATTTGCCTTTCTTGGTTGAATTTGACTGTTTTTTTATTTAAAATTAAAATCGTTTTTGGTTGAAATTTCAACTATATTACATTGTTCGTTGAGAATTCATCTTTTTTAGTTGAAAATTTAACTTCTTCGTTAAAAGTGTAACCTGTTTGTTAAAAATTAATTCTTTTCGTTGAAGATTCATTATTTTAATTGAAAATTCATCTCTGATTGAAAATTTCACGACCTTGTTGAAAATAAATTTTTCTAACTGAAAATTTAACTATTCCAGTTAAAAATTCAACTATTTTGTTGACAATTCGTTTTTGTTGTTGTTAGAAATTAGTTTTTTTTTTTAAACAGAAAATTCAACTATTCTATTTTTGGTTAAAAATGTATCTTTTTTGGACGAAAATTTAACTGTTTGATTGATAATTGACCTTTTTTTATTTAAAAATTGAAACATTTGGTGCAAATTTTTTGTATCTTTTTGGTATAAAATTCAACTATTTCAGTTGTAGATTCATCATTTTAGTTGAAAATCCATCACATTGGTTGAAAATTGAACTGTTTGATTGAAAATCCGTTTTTTTTTTTAAATTAATTCGTTTAACTTAACGTTTTATTATTCTATTTTTTGTTGAAAATTCTTCTCTATTTTCCTTTGTAAAGTTCAACTATTGGTTAAAAATTTATCATTTTCAGTTTCAAATTCAACAACTTGGTAGCAAATTCATATATTGTGTTGAAAATTCGTTTTTTATTGTAGAAAATTAATCTTTATGGTTGAATATACATCTTTTTGGTTGAAAATTGAACCATTTTAGTTAAAGATTTATCATTTTAGTTGAAAATTAATCTGTTTGGTTTAAAATTCAATTATTCCAGTTGAAAATCCGTTCTTTTCTGGTTCAAAATTAATTTGTTTTACTTAAAGTTTAAGTACTATATAATAGTAACATAATATAAGCTATATTAATATAATAAAAAACATATTTACTTGCAAACGTACCTCTGTTCCATAAATAGGAGCAAGAATTGAAAAAGTGTAGATCCTTCAAAGAAAAATAAATATTTCTCATAATTACGATTTGGCCTTCTAAAAAACGCTTTTGCTGAACATCTTTTGAAGATAAATAAATCTTTCATGTAATTACGATTTGGTCTTCCAACAATTATTTTTGAAAATATTGATGAAAGTAGCATATTTTCTTTCTCTTCATTACGATTTGGTCTCCTAACAACGACTTTTTCGAAATATCGTCAAAAGAAACAATTCGTTTTTTATATAATTACACTGAAAAAACGGTAATATATTTTTTTCAGTGTACACTCAGTTTATTCAATTTTATATATTATTTGGTCTTTAAACAACCAACTTTTCAATACCTACTTTAAAGAAAAATAAATATTTCTCATAATTACGATTTGACCTTCTAACAAACACTTTTGCTGAATATGTTTAAAAGAAAAATAAATCTTTCTCGTAATTACAAATTGGTCTTCCAAAAATGACTTTTTCAAAATATTGTTGAAAGTAAAATTTTATCTTTCTCTTCATTACGATTTGGTCTCCCAACAACTACTTTTTTGTAATATTGATAAAAGTAACATGTCATCTTTCTCGTAATTAGGATTTGGTCTTTTAACAACTACTTTTACAAAATATATTTCAATGAAAATAAATGTTTCTGATAATCAAGATTTAGTCTTCTAACAATCACTTTTTCGAGATATTGTTAAAAGTGACGTTTTCTTCGCATAATTAGACTTACAAAAATGGTTATTTATTTTTTTCACTGTATTCACTTTTGTTTATGATTTGGTCTTCTTATAGACAGAAAAAACTTGCGTTCCGATAATGTTGCTGCCCAAGTAAAAGTTGGCATCCTTCAGAACTGGGACTGCAATAATACTCTTTTTGAGGGTTTTCTTTCAGTTCGTTGACATCCGACAGATAGCTACTGACGGATGCTGACTTTTTGAACTGCTTCCACAGAAAAAACTGAGGGTTCGGTGATGTTGCGGCTCGAGTAAAATTTGGTATCATTCAGAACTGAGACTCCAATAGAACTCTTTTTTAGGTTTCCTTTTTAGTTCGTTGATATCCGATAGATGGCTATTCATATATTCAACTGCGCATGTGCCGAAAAGCGCGGGTCTATTTGAAATCAATAGGCACTATGAATAATTATACAGATAAATATTAACAAACACTTTGTATTTCTTTTAAAAATAATTAAATTGAATGACATAAATACCTAACTTCCTAAAAAAATATAATATTAACGTAAAATCGCAAGAGTATATTATCTAATTTTAAATAGTACCGCGCAACATAACCTTAAAAACTGTCATATTTCATGTGCACTATCTTCCTTTCAAGAATGTCTAATTTCTATAATTTTAGTTTCTTCATTAAACTTTTTCCACTACAATATTATTTAATCTGAATTACAAAGTAAAATGTTCATCATTAACTTGTAAAATCTTCGTAGTGAGTCAAGGCAGAAGTGAAAAAAGGGCTCTATTGGAACCGTTTCAATCCATACTTTAGGTTCATTTAGGAACCATTTATCATTGTGGGTTCCTTTTCAGCAAAAGAGGTTCCTTTTTGTTGCAGCTCCTTTGGAACCAAAAATTGGTTCTAATAGAAACCCCAGTTTTTTCTGTGCGTGTACCAAAAAGCGCGAACCTATTTGAAATGAATAAGTACTATGAATACACATATAGAAACATATTAACAATAAAAATTATTTGTTTGAAAACAGATTGAATAAAGATATAAACACTTAACTTTTGAAAATAATTTCAGTTTGTTCTTCCATCACCCACCTTTTGTGAGCATCCTTTAAAGAGAAATACATATTTCTCATAATTACGATTTGGTCTTCGAACTAGCAAATTTTGCGGAACATCTTTTCAAGAAAGATAACTCTTTCTCGTGCTTATAATTTTCTCTTCTGACAGAGAATTTTTCAAAATATCGTTCAAAGTAACATCTTATCTTTCTCTTCATTACGATTCGGTCTTCTAACAACCACTTTTTCGGAATATCTTTAAAAGTAACATTTTATTTTTTGGATCAACAAACTTTCGAAAATGGCAATCTATTTTTTTCAGTGAACACTGAGTGCATTTATTTTTATATGCAATTTGTCTTTAAACAACCACTTCTTCGAAATATCGTTGAAAGTAATATTTCATCTCTAACATAATTAGGATTTGGTCTCCGAACAACTACTCTTGCGGAACATGCTTTAATGAAAAATAAATATTTCTCATAATTAAAATTTGGTTTTCTGAAAAAGACAATTTTGAGATATTGCTGAAAGGAACATTTTATGTTTATCTCCATTACAATTTGGTCTTCTAATAACTAATTTCTCAAAATATCGTTAAAAGTAACATTTTATTTTTCTCGCAATTACGATTTGGTCTTCTAACAATCACTTTTACGAAATATTGTTGAAAGTTATATTTTAATTTTCGCACAATTACAATCTCAAAACTATAAATCCATTTTACTCAGTGTAAACTCAGTGTATTCACTTTTGTGTAAAATTTGGTCTTGTAACAAGAAATTTTTCGAAATATCGTTGAAAGTAAGTAACATTTCATCTTTTTCGTAAATACAATTTTGTCTTCTAACAGCTACTCTTGCGAAACACCTTTTAATACAAAATAAATTGTTTTCATAATTATGGTTTGGTCTATTAACAACAGTCTATTAACAACAGTTTGAAAGAAATGGAAAAATATTTGATCAATTTTTGGAAATCTTTTAGTTGAAAAATATTTCTAAACTCTTGAAAACTTCTGAAGTTCCTGAATATATTTAAGGTGGCCGAAATTACTCCTAAAATGGAGAAATTCTCTCAAAATTAAGAAAATTTCCTTAAGACCATTTAGATTGTTATCTCACAATTTTGAAAATGTTCGAAAATCTTTTGAAACCTTTTTAATTATATTCTCAAAATCATTTTTCCTAAATGAAAAATTATTTTCAATTTTTCCAGGAACCTAAAAAACACTTTTTTGTTTTTTTGAAACCTCTTAAAATCCCACCATAAACATCTGCGGTGCAAAAACTTGGGCAAGAATAAAGTTAGTAAAAATTATATAGAAACAAAATTTGTAAATTATAATCACTTGGCAGGATTAAATATATCTTTTTGATATAAATATCACTAAAATTTGTTTCAAGGACTTATTATATTTTGCTTGAGTTGTGCGCAAAGGTAGAAAAAAACATTTTTTATGATAATATATACCAAAAAACTGAAGCCATTACAGGTATTACAAAAATGATTTTTCAACTAAAAAAGATAAGTTTTTAATCAAAAACGAAAACTTTTAAACTTCAAATTTTAAAGAAGGAATAGTTAAATCCTCAATCATAAAGATGAATTTCTAACAAATCAAATTTCTACATCCAACCAACTAGTAGAATTGTTAAAAAAAAAGATGAATTTTCAAAAATAAAGTTTTCTTAAAGACAGATGAATTTTTTACAAAGTATTTGGATTTCTAACTAGAACGTATAAGTTATCAACCAAAACAAAAGACACGGATTTTCAAAAAAATTGTAGAATTTTAAAGCCAACAAGACAAATTATTTACATAACATCTCAATCATTAATTTAAAAATATGATTTTTCGACAAAAAATTGATTTTATAGCATATATCTAAGTTTTCAAATGAATAGTTCAATCGTAACTAAATAGTTAAATTTTTTACCAAGAGAATTAAATTGAAACCAAAATGCTGAATCTTGAAGCAAAATAAAAATTCAACTGAAGGATCAAATTTTCAAACAGTTTCATTCCACAAAAAAACGTATTTTTAGAAAAACAATTGAATTCTTAGAGAAAAAAATAAAATTTTCAGCCAAATCGTTACATTTTCAAAGAAAAAGATTAATTTTCTACCAATAATTTTTTTAAACCAATGATTGATGTGCTACCAAAAAGAAGAAGTTTTAACAAAATACATGAATTTTCAACAAAATTGTTGAATTTTGAATCCAAGAATATGGATAATCTACAAAACATTTGGATTTTCAACCCGAAATATTGTTTTTTAATAAAAAAGTTAATTTTGTATGAAACAGACAAATTTTGAAATAAATAGTTTAATCTATAACCAAGTATTTACATTTTCAACAGAAAATATTTATTTTCAAGGAAAAAGTTAATTTTGAACTTTATTGTTGAATTTGAAAAAAAAAACAGAAATTTGAACTGAAGAAGATAAACTTTAAACTGACTAGTTGAATCTTCAATTAGAAAAGATTTAACCAAAAATGGAATAGTTACATTTCGAACAAAGAAGTCAATCTCGAACCAAAAAATGAATTTTCAACAAAGTAGTTGAACTCCTAATCAAGTAGTTGAATTTCTAACAAAATTGTAAATTTTTTCTACGAATCAAGATTCTATTAATTTATTCAATCGGAGAAACGGGAAAAGGGGAAAGTTTCTTGAAAACTGGGGGAAAGGAGGAAGAATGATTTCAAAAATGGGAAAAGAAGGGAATGTGGAAACGAATATGATGTCTGAAATATGAAAGTGATTTTCAAATCGATTGAATTATTTTAAACTGTACCGTTGCAGGGCAATCTTTCGAAAAATTGACAAAATTCGTTAAAATTTTACATCACAAAACATACAGTTTTTGTTGCGATCTCCTCAAATTGGTAACCTAGTTTATGAACGACCTCTAATGAGAAAATTTAATTCTAACAATATTGTACTTACAAAGATAGGGGGACCAGCATTTTTCTTACATCCATTTTCCTTATTTCACCTACTTCCCCTCCGCTCATTTTCTCTCATTCCTCCTATTATCCTTTCCCCTATTTCTCCTCGTTTCTCCTACTTTCTCCTAATTTCCCCTAACTTTTCCTTTCGTAATTTCTCCTCACTTCCCCTATTTTCCCTTCCCTCTTTTTCCCTCACTTCCTTTCATTCCACTCTTCTTATTTTCTCTACTTAGCTCAATTCTCCTATTTTCTATATTATACCTTAAGAGAAAGACCAAAAGCAAAATAAACGACTGCTTCATCCCTCCTTCCTCAAACTTCTTACGAAGACGATAACTAACAATTAGCAGTTCTGAACTCCAAGTTACCATAAAGCAAGAAACAACAAAATCGATGGCTTCCCTCTAAAGCGGAGGCAATAGAAACTACTTGGAAGTCCGTAATTTGCGAATACCTGATTCAGCGAATATTGCACTTGCTGATTGTGCATCGATACTTGCTATACACCTAAAGAGACCAAGTGCACAGACACCATCAAGTGCAACCCTTAACATAAGTTAGTGCAAATTGATGACCAGTTCACATACTTGATACTTCCCTTCTTCATGCTAACAACTTTGTCTGAGATCTATGAGAACAAAGCCCAAATGGAACATATTCAAACTCATTAAATAAAATTAGTCAAAGTACAAAACAGGGTTTCGTAGCCTATTAAGAGGTTTAGTCGTTCCCCCCCCCGCCGCCCGGGGCGCCGGCGTGGCGTTTCCTTCTACCCACTTCACACTGTGCTCTTTTTATTTTTCCAACTTGTCCTTCTACATCTTCCTCTCCCTCATTCCACCTACTCACTGTCTCCTTATTCAGCCTACTCCTCTTAATCCCCATACTTCCCCTTCTTTCTCTGCACTTCCCCAACTTCCCTTCCTACTATTTTCCCTCGCTTCCAATACTAGCCTTACCATCATTTCACCTACCCTCACCCATTACTTCCCCTCCCCTCATGTTTTTTCACATTTTGCCATAATTTCCCCTCACTCATCCTACTTCCCCTTCACATGTTTACCAGCGTTTCTCTGACACCCATTTTCCTTAATTCACCTGCTTCCCTTCCGCTCATTTTCTCTCATTCCTCCTATTTTCGTTTTCCCCAGTTCTTCTTCTTTCTCCTACTTTCTCCTCATTTCCCCTCACTAACCTTATTACCCCTCCACACATTTACCAGCATTTCTCTTACACCCATTTTCCTCATTTCACCTACTTCCCCTCCGCTCATTTTCTCTCATTCCTCCTATTTTCCTTTTCCCTATCTCTTCTTGTTTCTCCTACTTTCTCCTCATTTCCCCTCACTTTTCCTTTTGTCAATCCTCCTTACTTCCCCTATTTTTTCCTCACTTTCTTTAACTCCACTCTTCTTATTTTCTCTACTTATCTCAATTCTCCTATTAGCTGTGCCTAAAAGCCAATTATTTGTTTGATAAGACTTGATTTGATATTTTTTCGGAATACAGATTTTATATTGAAACCAACAAATAATTTGACTTAGAGCAACAAATTTTTTTTTTAAACAATATTGAAATTGATTTTATTTGTACAAAATCTGCAATTCATTTAACAGCAAAAAATGGTTAATTTAAACAAAAGGTTTATTTGGTTTGAACACAATATAATACTTGAATTAAATACCATTTACAGTTACGTTTTCAACACAGAATATTCTATACAAGAAAAAAAAGAATTTAACATTGAAATTTAATATTTATTTCGTTTTTTCAAACAAAAATGACTTTTGAACAAAATAATGTAATTTTCAAATAATAGTTAGATTTGTAACCAAATGGTTGAATTTTAAAACTGCAAAGATGAATTTTCACTAAAAAAAAGATGAATTTTCAATTAAAATAGGGCAAATTTTTTGTCTAAGTAGACGAATGTTAAAAAGCAGAGATGTATTTTTAATCAAATAGTCAAATTTTCAAGCCGAAAGAACGAAGTTTTCTAGACAATCAAATATGCAAGCCGAATAGTTGAATTTCAAGAAAAATATCATTTCTCAAGAAAAAATTTAATAGTTGATATTTCAACAAAAAGAATAATAATTTTTGAAAAAGTAGTTGAATTTCCAACTAAAGAGTTTAATGTTCAATTAATGATTAATTCATTTTACAAAATATATTAATTTTTAACCAAATAGTTTAATTTTCGACCTAGGAAGATGAATTCTCAACAAAAAATTTATGACGATATTTTAACTAAAACAGATAAAATTTCTACCAAAAGAGATGTATTCTAAAACTAAGAAGTCGAATTTTTATCCAAGAAAATTAATATTATGCGAAAAAAGAGACTTTTCCAAAAAAAAAATACATATATTCTATACCCAATAATTGAATCTTTATTTTTTTTAAATTGACTTCGGCCGTAAACAGATGCATTCTCAATCAAATAGTTACATTTTTATGCCAAAAGGAGGATTTTTTTAGAAGTCAGTTAAATTTTTGAAGCAAAAAGTTTATCTTTTGAGCAGAAGATACATTTTTAATCAAAAATGTGGTGGTTGATATTACAACCCAAAAAGATCAAATTTCTACTAATTCTAAAATAAAAAAGACGAATTTTTGAAAAAAATACAGGATTTTTTATACAAATAGTTAAATTTTCTACTACAATAAAGAATTTTTCATCTTGAAAGATGAATTGTCAACAAAGGAAGACTTTTAAGTAAAAAAAAAAAGAAAACAATGTTCATCCAAATTATTGAACATTTGAGTTAGAATTTTCCGTGAAACATTGGAATTATTTTTCATAGAAAAAGGAAAATTTCAAACCAAATAAAACGAATCTTCAACTAAACATGACGAATTCTCAACAAAAAATGGGAAAGTTACAATTACAGTAAAAAATATGAATTTTCAACAAAAAGGTTCTATTTTGAACAAACAAGCTTAATTTAACCAAAACTAGGAACTTTCAAATCAAAAAGATTAGTTTTCTACCCTCAAATGCCAATTTTCAACTAAGAAGATCAATTACCAGCCAAAAATGAAAAAGTTACATTGTTATTATAAAAAAATGAGTTTCTAACAAAAAAAAAAGAATTTTAACTAAATTGATGAATCTTCAACAAAAAAATAATTTTTTTAAGAAAGTGCTTTAAGCTTTAACCAAGTAGTTTGATTTTTAAGATATTCCCTGTCTTACGGTCGCCCTGAATAATAAACCATAATAAACAACTAAGGGTATCAAAACACCATTATATAAATTATATAATAAAACCAAAAAGTTTATTAGTTATGCCCGCGAGAGTTTTAGATGCCAAAAACGGGAGAAACTTCCTTGAAACGGATGAGCAATTTAAAAGCAGAAGACCTCTTCTGGGAAGATTAATTCACCAGCATGCGGATCTAAACTTGAAACTAGGTCGGCCTAACTTTGAATCTTGAAAGGACTCCATGAAGTTTTATAAAAGACTTCTGTTCCTACTCTTATAGAATTCGGTCGATCCACAGCTCGTCCTCATACCTGCTTCACTTACACTCCTGAGCAACTTCTATTTTCTTTTTCTTTTACTTCTCTTCTACATCAACCTTGCCATTTTTTCACATCCAGCATTTCATTCTTCTTCACTCTGACCTCTAGCGTCCTAAAATTCCTTCATTCACTTCCCACCCAATCCATCATCTCCAAAAATCATCCTCTTTACCACATTCTCTTGCGAGCTATAGTATTAGCTTCTATTCCTCTCCCACATCCTTCCTATACACTCTCTACTGTATCCTCAATCCTTCCTCTCCAAAAATCATCCTCTTCACCACATTCTCTTGCCAGCTGTACCATTAGCTTCTATTCCTCTCCCACATCTTTCCTATACACTCTCTACTGTTTCCTCAATCCATCCTCTCAAAAAATCAGCCTCTTTACCACATTCCCTTGCCAGCTACACCATCAGCTTCCATTCCTCTCCCACATCCTTCCTATACCCACTCTCATGTTTCCTCAATCTATCCACTCCAAAAATCATCCTCTTTATCACATTCTCTTGCCAGCTATACCACTCGCTTCCATTCTTCTCCCACATCCTTCCTATACATACTCTAATGTTTCCTCAATCTATCCTCTCCAAAAATCATCCTCTTTATCATATTCTCTCGCCAGCTATACCATTAGCTTCCACTCCTCTTCCACATCCTTCCTATACACACTCTAATGTTTCCTTAATCCATCTCCTCCAAAAATCATCCTCTTTACCAGATTCTCTTGCCAGCTATACGATTAGCTTCCATTCCTCTCCCACATCCTTCCTATACACACTCTAATGTTTCCTCAATCCATCCTTTTCAAAAATCATCCTCTTCACCACATTCTCTTGCCAGCTATACCATTAGCTTCCATTCCTCTTCCACATCCATCCCATACACACTCTAATGTTTCCTCTTCCGATTTACGGATTTTATACCTTCTTTTATTTTCCTCTTCCCAATATATCCCTTCCCTTACATCTTGCCCAGTCTGAATCTTGCTATTATGGTCCATCTTCTCTCTCCTCATCCCTTTCTTGTTAACATCTACTTTGGTACTCCTTCCTATTATATAATCTTTGTACGATTTATCATATTTTGATTCCGCAATCACCCTCATCTTCCTATTAATTGTTTCCCCCTGTTTCTTTTTTCTCATTTTTCATAGTTCACTTTAGTCTCCTCTCCTATTTCCCTAACTCTAAAGAACTCTCTTCTTTCTTCTTAACTTTTTAGTTCTATCGGCATCCCTTTCCTTTCGTCTACGTCATTCAAACACTCTTTTCTATTCTCTATACCTGTTTAATTACCCCTGACGCTTTTTTTATTCTTTCTCTTATATGACCTTCATGATCTCGTCTCTAAATCTGATTATCATTGTCTATTCTAAATTTTAATTTAACTTTTTCCATCGAAGTATTCCTTCAAACCTGTAAGGAGGCCTGCCATCCCTTCTTCATCCTCTGCCATCAGCACTATATCGTCCAAGTATGCCAGTGTATATATCTTTTATCTTCTCAACCTAACTCCTTCCTATCCTTTTCTCTTCATTTGTCCTTCTAAGTCTGAGATTAATATATTGCGTAGCTGCAATATTTATTCTCTTATTCTAGCCTACTGCGCCTTTTCTTTAAAACTTATATTTTTCTCCTCTTTTTTTTATCATACATCTTAGTATACTCCTTTCTCTCTTACATTCTTCTCCACTACTTTTCCCTTTCCTTGATTTTATTATTTCTTCTTTCACTTCCTTGTTCTTCTCTTAAAATGCATCATCCCATCAACTTCCACCCCATCCTTCACTAACTTTTCCTTCCTTGTGCACTTGAAGACTCGTTTTATTCCTCCCATCATTATTTCCATCTCTTTGTTAACATTCACCTTTCTTTAATGAAATTCTTGACCTTTTCCTCGAAATTTTCTTCTCCTTTTATTGGTCAATCCCCTCCTTTAGTTCTGTTTTACCTCTAATTCCTCTTCATCCTTAGTATTATTACTCTTTTTCCCCTCTAATGTCATTATTATGGGAAAATGATCCGAATCTATATAATCCCCTACCTCTAGATTCATGGCTGTCTATCTTACCTCGTCGTCCTCTATCACATAACTAATTACCGTTCCCTTTTCTTTCTCTGAGTGTATATATTTCCCTTCCTCGTTCTCCTCTAAATTTCCACTTAGGATAAACCATCTCATCTTCTCCAGGCTCTTCAACATTTTTGTTAAAACTTTTTTCTAACTTTTCCCTTCCTCCATTATCTCTTATTCTCGCATTAAAATCTCCTCTTACTATAAGCTTAATTCCTTTTTATTTTCTTTCATTAGCTCTCTTATCTCCTCTGATTTATTCTGCTTGTCTTCTTTCACAATTTGACATAAACTCCTACTATGTTTCACCTCTCTCCTCTCATCTTTACCTCTTCTACTATTGAGTCTTCTTCTTCTATCTTTTTCCTATCGCTTTTTGTAATACATTTCTTCCTGGCTCCCAACATGACTCCTCTCATTGCTCTGCCTTTTTTTAGTCTTCCTTTTTGCACGCTAAGCCTGCCATCTGTCATCTTAGTAACCTTCCACTTACTCTTTCCCATCCCTTTTCATCCAGCCTCTATCACTACTACTATCTTCTATTGATTACAATTTTTCATCAGTTTCCTATCATTTCTTTCCAAGCCTGCTACATTCCAGTAACATATCCTTTATTTTCATTTCTTATATTTCTCACCTCCTATTGTTCCCTCGTATTTCTTCTTTTCCTCTCTGAGTAAACTACTATTAACCATTTTTAAAAATAACATCTTGCTGGTGATGCTGGACTGCATGGACATTTAGCTGCCAGGACATCTAGTCGCTGGTACATCTAGCCGCGTAGACATCTAGCCGCCAGGACATCTAGTCGCCGGGACTTATAGTTGCCAGGATATCTAGTCGTTGGGACATCTAGACGCCAGGACATCTAATCGCTGAGACATCTAGACGCCAGAATATCTAGTCGCCGGTACGTCTAGCCGCATGGACATCTAGCCGCCAGAACATCTAGTC
>CAKNYM010051313.1:243847-262157 GCA_932195095.1 Andricus curvator
ACGTCTAGCCGCATGGACATCTAGCCGCCAGAACATCTAGTCGCCAGGACATCTAGACGCCAGGACATCTAGTCGCCGGTACGTCTAGCCGCATGGACATTTAGCTGCCAGGATATCTAGTCACCGGGACTTCTTGTCGCCAGGACATCTAGTCGCGGGTACATCTAGTCGCATGGACATCTAGCTGCCAGGACATCTAGTCGCCGGGACTTCTGGCCGCCAGGACATCTAGTCGCCGGAACTTCTTGCCGCCAGGACATCTAGTCGCCGGGACATCTAGTCGCGGGTACGTCTAGCCGCCAGGACATCTAGTCGTCGGGACTTCTTGCCGCCGGGACATCTAGTCGCCAGGCGTAGTCCCCAGCACTTTCAGTCGCAGAAACGTTATGTTATTAATAAAAAAAAAATTAACATAAGAGACTAAAAAAATTTACCACAGTTTAACACCAGATTTCAAACGTGAGGTTTTTTGTTGTTTTAAAACGGCTAATCATTATTGTCTTTTAATATTCTACCATTCCTTTAAAGTTTGAACATAAGTGATTTTTGATGATATCGATCACGTACATACCCATTTCAATTGAAAATGATCTCATTGCAATATTCTAAATACTTGTCATCCTAGGTCGAAAAAGAACAACTTTTTGGCTACAAAACCTGTAAATTCCTGTAGATTCATGTATTTGTACTATTTTGTACATTCTTGTAGGAAATTGAAACTACACTTAAATACAAGAATATACTATTAAATACAAAAAAGTACAAGTACAAAGTATTCTTTTGTCAACATTTTTCCACCAGGGATCTTGGATAATATTTAGAACTTAAACCCAGTAAGAAAATCCAACTATATTTTAGGATAAAAGTTAATTTTTGTTATTGAAAAGGCTACTAACATATGTTTTAATCGGAATTTATCTCGTTTGGTTGAAAATTCTATTATTTGATTGAAAATTTAATTATTTTCTTGAAAAATTGAAAAAATTAAGAAATTATTACTACTTTGTTAAAAATTCAGTTTTTGATTGAAGGTTCATCTCTATGGTTGAAAATTTAACTATTTTGATAAGAATTTGTTTCATGTTTGGTTGAAAATAAATTTTTGAAGTTGACAATTAAGTCATTCCATTTTTTGTTAAACATTTATATTTTTCAGTTAATAATTCAACTATTTGGTTAACACTCTATCATTTTTAGTTGGAAGTTCAACTATTTGGTTAAAAATGTATACATTTTGTTGAAAATTCGTATTTCTTGGTAGAAATGTATTCTTCTTGTTTAAAACTTTATCCTTTTTCGTTAAAAATGCAATGTTTTGGTTGAAAAATTGATTATTTTACTTAAAGTTTAATTACTTTGTGGAAAAATTAGTTTTTTCTTTGAGGATTATCAATTATATTTGAAAATTCCACTATTGTTTTTTAAATGAACATTTATGTTCAGAATTCTACTCTTTTGTAGAAAATTAATCTTTTTGGCTTGCAAAATTCAACAATTTTGTGGAAAATTACACTTTTTGTTTAAAAAAATCGTATTTTTGGGTTGAAAATTCAACTTTCTTGCAGATAACTCATCTTCTTGGCTTCAAACTCGAATAATTTTGTTGAAAATTCATGTATTATGTTCAAAATTCATCTTATTCGATGGAACGTTAAGATTTTTGATCGAAGATTCATCTTTTTGGTTGAAAATTTAACACTTTTGTTCAAAATTCCTTTTTTTGTTCAAAGTTTTTTTTTCTATCAAAGTTTTGATCTAAAAATGTAAACATTCCATTCATGATTGAAACTTTATTTTTTCGAGTAGAAAATTAATCTTTTTTGTTGAAAATTCAGCTTTTTGGTAGAAAATTCAACTATTTGCTAGAAAATGAATATATTTTGTAAAAAGTCGTCCTTTTGGGTACAAAATTATTCTTGTTTGTTGAAAGGTTAATTTTTTAGTGGAGAATTCAACTGTCTTGTTAAAAATTCATATTTTTTGATTGAAAATTATCTCTTTGGTCAAAAATTCATCTTTTACAATTTAAAAGTCCACTGTTTTCTAAAAAATTTGATTTTTTAGCTTAAAAACTTAACTTCTTTGTTGAAAATTCATCTTTCATGGTAGAAAACTCTGGGTTCTAAATGAATATTTTTGACGACAATTTAATTTTCTGCCGAAAATTTTTCTTTCTGTCTTGATAGTTTAATGATTGAATTTTAATCTTTTTTGCTTGAAAATGTTTTAAAATGTTTAAAGAAATATCAAATGTTTAAAAATTTTGCAATTGGGTAAAAAATACTTGGAAACTTGTCACGCGTCAAAGGAAAATAAATAATGATGAAAAACTTTTTAAAAAAATACCGTCTTTAGCATGAACTTTACATAAAAGTGTTATTTTTTGGGACATTTTCGGGCACAGTACAAGGGGGTTAGGAGTGTCAACATTAAGAATTATTGGAAGAAAATTATTTCTTCAATATTCCTTATAGAGTGGAACATTTTTATTTAGAAGAAGTTAATGAAAAGTACTTCTTTTTCTATTTTTTTTGTGAACTGAGCTTTTCTCATTTAAAATCCGATGTTGATTTTATAATCCCGGGGGTACGGTTCAATATTCACCGATTAGGAAAAAAACATGCAGAGTAATTTTTTTCTCAGACGGATCCTGTTAAGTTCTACGTAAAACCGTAATGAATGAATTAGATGTCTCAGCGACTAGTTGTCCTGGCGACTGGATGTCTTAGCGACTACTTGTCCTGACGACTAGATTTCCTCGCGACTAGATCTCCCGGCGACTAGATGTCCTCACGACTAGATGTCCCGGCGACTAGATGTCTCAACGACTACTTGTCCTGGCGACTAGTTTTTCTCGCGACTAGATCTCCCAACGACTAGATGTCCTCGCGACTAGATGTCCTGACGACTAGATGTGCCGACGACTAGATGTTTCAACGACTACTTGTCCTGGTGACTAAATGGCCTCGCGACTAGATCTCCTAGCGATTAGATGTCTCACCGACTACTTGTCCTGGCAACTAGCTGTCCACGCGACTGGGTGTCCCGACGACTAGATGTCCCGAAGACTAGATGTTTCAGCGACTACTTGTCCTGGCGACTAGATGTCCTCGCGACTAGATCTCCCGGCGACTAGATGTCTCAGCGACTACTTGCCCTGGCGACTAGATCTCCCAGCGACTAGATGTCCTCGCGACTAGATGTCCCGGCGACTAGATGTATCAACGACTACTTGTCCTGGCGACTAGATGTCCTGGCGACTAGATGTCCCGACGACTAGATGTGCCGACGACTAGATGTTTTAGCGACTGCTTGTCCTGGCGACTAGATGTTCCCGCGACTAGATCTCCCGGAGACTAGATGTCCTGCTCCTGTTTACAAAGGCCAGACCGTGCGAACAATCTCGTTCAGAAGCAGGCGTGAGCACGAGCGTCGGTTAGTGAAAGGAAGTTAATTTCTTTTGTTTATTTCGTAAACTGATAGACCATGAAGAATTGAGGAACTTGAAGAGTGAGGTGTTAAAGCAACTAATCGTGGAAGATTTTTCAGAGAAGAGAAATGCTAGCTTCAATTATTCGGGTCTTAAGCCGTTCATCTTCCTTTCCTACACTCTGCGCTTCGAAGTTCTCCTTTACTTCCCAATTACTGACGAACGCATCTCGGATCTATTACCAACCAGGACGGCAGGCAGGCAGATAAATAACAAGACGCTATTCGAGAGCCGAATGAGTTTGCACTGGCCAGAGAGTTTGGCCTCTTTCTCTTCGCTTCTCTTTGATAAATTACGAACAGAAGCTGCCGTTTCTCTGGAAAGGAGAACCAAGCATATCTCATTCTGTATCGCACATAGCCATCGCAAGCTTCTCTATACTATACTTCCACTCAAACTAACGAGGATCCGAAACTAACTAATTCGAGTTTCGGGATCTTGAATCAGCCAGAGATTTATCCTGAATCAAAAGTTTATCCTTCATCAGAAATTCAACTTGAAGTACTCGAAACTAAGAGTTTGGAAATTCTCGACAATTCAAAATCAGTATTTGTGCATTTCAATCTATTCAGTGATCAAGGAATTGAGACTATACCGGAATAAAAATTATATATATGGATGTGTTGAATCACTTAATTTGGATATACTTCATCTATAGTATATACTAAAGTATAGATCAAGTATAGACTATACTTTATTTATGTTTGTTTTAATTTGAATATCGTAGCCCAAGTAGCAGATACTTCATACCCCAGGGGGTGGCACATCATACCCCAATGGTCGGTACATCGTACCCCAATGGTCGGTACATCGTACCCCAAGTGGTCGGTACATCGTACCCCAACTGGTCGGTACATCGTACCCAAAGTGGTCGGAACATCTTACCCTACATAACAGGGAAAAATTAACACGGGTAACTTTTGTTTCCGGTACAATGTGCCCTGAAGTGTGTCTTCAATTCACACTTTGTCTTTGCTGTGTAAGAAATTTTTGTTGATCCAACAAAATGTTTGATTGAATGAACAATATTTTTTTGTTGAATCAACTATATACTCCTTCTACGAAATGATTTGCTTCAGTCGAGCAAAAAATATAGTTGGGGCAACCAAATATTGTGTTGTCGATATCACAACCATATTCTGTGGTTGAACCAACAAAAATTTTGTTGTTTGAAGTGGGTCCCAGAAACTATGGTTAGCAACAGGTGGAGGACAGTGAAAGTAACATAGCAAATTCAAATAACATTTTTTTGTCAAATGAGAACTTTTTAAATAGAAATTAGTTAGAAAATCCAACTTTTTTTTGTTCAAAGTTAGTCGTTTTTTGTTGAAAAGTCTACTATTGTATTTTTTTTTCAGAATTCATCTCGTTTGGTCAAAAATTGTACTACTTGTTTGAAAATCTAATTGTTTTGTTCAAAAGTCAACTATTTTGTTAAAAAGTCATCTTTTTGGTCAAAGAGTCAACTAATTGGTTGAGAGTTCAACTGTTTGCACGAAAATTCATGCATTTTGTTGAAAATTCGTCTTTTTTGGTTGATAATTACCTTTTTAATCTGGAAATGTAAAAATGCAATTTTTTGTTGATTATTGATATTTCTAGTTCAAAATTCATCTTTTCTGGTTAAAGATTCTTGTATTTCGTTGAAAATTCGTATTATCAGTGGAAATTAATCTTTTTGGTTGAAAATTCTTTTTTTTTTTAAATGCAAGTATTCGTTTAAAAATTAATCGCGTTTGGTTGAGGATTTAACTATTTTGTTGAAAATTCTAGTTTTTTGGTTTAATTAAACTATTTTTTATTTCAAATAAAAATCCTTTTCGGCTTGAATGTCAACTATGACACGTTTCGTTAAAAATTCATCTTTTTTGGCTGCAAAATTAATTACTTTGTTGTAAATGACCATTCTAGTTGAAAATTTATATTCTTGGCTAGAAAATACTACTGTTTTGTAGAAAATTTGTATTTTTTCCTTGAAAATTCAGCAATTTGGTAGAAAGTTAAGCTTTTTATTAAAAAAGTAACATTCTGTTAAATTAAACTATTTTTGTTGAAAATCCAACGACTTGTTTGAAAGTAAAACTTCTTTACTGAAAAAACTTATTTTTCAAATATTCACTTATTTTGTTAAAAAATTTAACTATATTGTTGAAAATTCATTTCTGTGGTTCAAAATTATTATTTTTTTATTTGAAAATTTAAACATTTTTGGTCGCAAATTTATCCTTTATAAATTGAAAGTTGAAATATTTGGTTAAAAATTCTTGTATTTTTTTCAAATTCGTCTTTGGTAGAGAATTATTTAACTTTGGTAGAGAATTAATCTTCTTTGTTAAAAATTCATATTTGTAGGTTAAAAAATTAGATGCCTGGTTACCTATTTTTTTTAATTCATTAATTTTGTTAAATATTTACCGATCTTCATGAAAATTAGTGTTTTTTCGTTAAATTTCACTGGTTTATGATTCGCTTTTTTGGTGCTCTAATTAGTTTCTTTTTTAACTGAAGATTTAATTCTGCCATTTTCGGTTATGAATTTATATTTTTCAGCTGAAAATTCAACTGTTTTGTTTGAAAATTCATGTACTTTGTTAAAAATTTGTCTTTTTGTTGAAAATTGGTCTTTTTGTAGAAAATTAATATTTCTTGTTAAAAATTCATCTTTTTTGGTTGAAAATGCAGCTTCTTGGTAAAAAATTAAATTATTCTTTTTAAGTTCAATTATTTTGTTGAAAATTTATCTATTTTGATAAAAACATCTTCGTCCTTTTGGATTGAAAATCGATCTTTTTTTGTAAAAACCTCATTTTTCTTGGTCGAAAATTTTTTTTTGTAAAAAATCAACTACTTGGTTTGAAGTTCAACTACGTTGTAAAAAAATACATTCTTCATTAGTTGAAGATTTATAATTTTAGTTGAAAATTCAATTATGTAGTCATAAATTAACATTTTTATTGTTAGTTCATATTTTCGAGTTGAAAATTCAACTATTTTGTAGAAAATTCGACATTATCCTTGAAAATTTAACAATTTGGTAGAAAATTAAACTATTTGATTGAAAAAAATCTCTTTTGTTAAAAATCAATATTTTTGGTTGAAATCTTAACTACTTTGGTGGAAAACGAAACTATTTATTTATAAATTCAATTATATTGTTAGCAATAGTTTTTTTTCTGTTCAGAAATAATTTTTTATCTAAAAATGTAGCTTTTTCATTTTTTTCAAATTTTTCCCTTTTTAATTGAAAATTCAGGTATTTGGGTAGAAAATTATTCTTCTTCCTCGAAAATTAATTCTTTTTGTTAACATTAACTATTTCGTTGAAAATTCATTTTTCTTGATTGAAAATTAACTTTCTTGTAGAAAATTCTTTTTTTTATATTTAAAATTCAACTGTTCTCTGAAGTACTCTACTTTTGAGCCACAAACTAAACTATTTTTTTTTAAATTTGTGTAATTGAGTAGAAATTAATCTGCTTTGCTGAAACTCCATCCATTCGGTTGAGGATTCAACTATTTTTTCGAAAATTTGTCTTTTTTCATTAAATTCAACTGGTTTATAATTTTTTTTTTGTAAATTAGTATTTTTTTAACTAAAAGGTCAGAAATTCCATTCATGGTTGTATATTTTTTTTGCATTTGAAAATTCAAATATTTAGTTGAAAGTTAACGTTGAATATTCAGCTATTTCTTTAGAAATTAAAATTTTTTTATGTTTAATTTAATTTTTTTATGAAAATGTAACTATTCTCTTCAAAACAATTTTTTTTTTAAATTGTTTTTTCAAATTCATCTTTTTAGATTTAAAATTCATCTTTTATGGTAAAAGTGTCATCTTTTTTGGTTGAAAATTAATCATTTTGGTTGAAAATTCATCTTTATAGTTAATAATTTAGCTACTTGGTTACAAATTAGAGCTTTTTTAGGTTTCATTATTTTGATGAAAATTGAACTATTTTCTTGAAAACGTTGTATTAATTTTAATTTTTTTTTAAATGCGTCTTTTTGGATTAAAAATGTATCTCTTATGGTAAAAATTTCATTTTTCCTGGTTGAAAATTAATATTTTTGGTTAAAAATTCAGCTACTTGGCTAAAAATTAACTATTTTTCAGGTTTAATTATTTTATGTAAAATTTAACTATTTTGCTGAAAACATCTTCTTCATTTTAATTTTTTTTTTTAATTCGTCCTTTTGGATTAAAAATGTACCTTTTATGACAGACGAACCGATAATATTGGTCTTTAATGTATCAACACGGATTTAATTTTTATTCAGTTCAGTCTCACGTTTCAAAAAACCTTTGCGACCTCCTTCTACTCCTTCTAAACGTGGACGTTTCCATTTCAGATAGCAGAAAAAATCAGTTTGTAGCAGTGGGGCCACACGTCAGAAGTGAAATCTGATGGATAAAATAAAAAAATTTGTTGTGAGGAATCATCATGAGTTTTGAAGAGATTGCATGGTTAAAAAGTGCAACGAGAGAGAGAAAGATAGAGAGAGGGGGGGAGCATATGCATGATTTTGTAGCGTGGCAATAGTGGGGATATCGAAGAGGAGTCTGTAGAACAATTGCGAATCGCTGCACAAAAGGGAGACGCGAATAGAGAGAGAAGGTACATACTATAGAAAGTATACTTGTAAGAGAGAGAGAGAGAGAGGGGGGGAGAGGGAGAGGGAGAGAGAGAGGAGGGAGAGAGAGAGAAATAGAGAGAGAGACTTCCGTTCGCTTAGTCACTCGTTTTTTTCACTTCACTCCCGTCCAAAAGAAGTGTCACTTCAAAAATTGTTTCTGGTAAAAACAGGGTTTCATAATTCACGAAGGAAGTAAAGTGAGTGAAAAAGAGAATGATATGGGAAAAAAAACATTTTCTCGTGTTTCCTTCGTCCATGTAGACGACAGGGCACGTGCGGCCAGAAAGGCGGCGACAAATTCAATTTGGCCGAATTAGCCAGCGAACATGCAAATTGGCACTATATTATATTAGACGCCTACCTGGGAATTTCGAAGAGAAAACAGAATAACGGGGCGAGAGACGGGATAATTGGCTACTGAGACATACAGATCTACTAATGAGGGGGTTTGAGTGGGTGAATGACAAGAATTGAGCCTGGCTTTTTTATGCCATTTTTTTTTTTTTTGAGTGATTTTCTTTCTCCCTTGGGTGAAAAACCAACGCTATGTCCGCCAGTCCAACACCGACCAAACCGAGAGCTTTTCAGCATACATTTAAATTTCATACGAATCCTTCCTCCAATTCATTCGCCATGAATCCCGGCTCTTTGCGATGAGAGTGGTGGTGCATTTGTTTAACCATCTAGTGCATAAGTAGAGGAAATCTCACTCTCCGTCGACAGATATTAAAATTATCTTTAGCATCTCTATCCTCATGAAATGTAATTCCCTGCATGAGGAAATTATATTTTTATATGGATACGCCACAAGCTGAATGTGCTTCGTATTTTTATTAGTGGCCAGAATTTTTCTTGCATTTTTAGTTCTTAATATTAAAAATATAAACAAATTAAAAACCGACGATTACACATTTTTCACTTTTAGACTCTACGTATTACGTGCAGCTATTTATAGTTATTTTGCTTCCTCATAGAGGAAGCTTTATAATGGTAACACTTTCCAAAAAATTTTAATTCATTTAAATGTTCCTTTTTTAAATACCTTCTTCAATTTAAAAATGTCTAATACAATGTTCTAAGCAATTGCCCGGATTTGCGTATCTGAGTATGTGTGTGTGTGGGTGTGTGCGCGGGTGTGTGCGCGTGTGTGTGTGTGTGGATGTGTGCGTGTTTGGATGTCACACTTTTTTGTGAACACGATAATTTGAAAACAGTTGCAGATAAATTGATGGAATTTAGAGCGCTTATTTTCACCACTAATATCTTGAAACTGACAGAAGGATTTCAAAAAATATTTATTGCATTTTTTTTAGCACTCAATAATACTTGAAAAATCGGTTTTTTATAGTAAAACTTTTTTCATTATCTCAATTCAAAGTTGATGCACAAATGTAAAAGATTCCTTGGTTCGAGACGAATCGATTGACCTAAAATGTTAATACATTTTATTGAAGAGTAGGGAAGATATGGTAATTTATATATTTCGAAAATCGGTTTTTTAAAGTAAACCTTTTTTCATTAGCATAATTGAAAGTTGATACAAGGATATAAGAGATTCCTTGGTTCGAGACGCATCGATTGACCTGTAATATTAATACATTTTCTCAAAGAGTTGGGAAGTTATGGTAATTCGTATATTTTGAAAATCGGTTTTTTATAGCAACACTTTTTTCTTCAACATAATTCAAAGTTGATGCAAGAATATAAAAGATTCCTTGATTCGAGAAGAATCTATTGACTTGAAATGTTAATAGATTTTATCAAAGAGTAGGGAAGATATGGTAATTTATATATTTTGAAAATCGGTTTTTTATAGTAAAACTTTTTTCTTCAACGTAATTCGAAGTTGATGCAGCAATATAAAAGATTCCTTGGTTCGAGACGAATCGATTGACCTAAAATATTAACAAATTTTATTAAAGAGTAGGAAAGTTATGGTAATTTATATATTTCGAAAATCGGTTTTTTATAGTAAAACTTTTTATATTAGCATAATTCAAAGTTGGTGCAACAATATAAAAGATTCCTTGGTTCGAGACGCATCAATTGACCTGTAATATTAATACATTTTATTAAAGAGTTGGGAAGTTATGGTAATTCGTAAATTTTGAAAATCGGTTTTTTATAGCAACACTTTTTTCTTCAACATAATTCAAAGTTGATGCAAGAATATAAAAGATTCCTTAATTCGAGACGAATCTATTGACTTAAAATATTAATAAATTTTATCAAAGAGTAGGGAAGTTATGGTAATTCGTAAATTTTGAAAATCGGTTTTTTATAGCAACACTTTTTTCTTCGACATAATTCAAAATTGATGCAAGGATATAAAAGATTCCTTCATTCGAAACGAATCTATTGACTTCAAATAATAATACATTTTATCAAAGAGTAGGGAAGATATGGTAATTTATATATTTTGAAAATCGTTTTTTTATAGTAAAACTTTTTTCATAAGCATAATTCAAAGTTGATGCAAGAATATAAAAGATTCCTTGGTTCGAGACGCATCGATTGACCTGTAACATTAATGCATTTTATAAAAGAGTTGGGAAGTTATGGAACTTCGTGTCTTTTGAAAATCGGTTTTTTATAGTAACACTTTATTCATTAGCATGATTCAAAGATAATGCATGGATATGAAAGATTCCTTGGTTCGAGACGAATCGATTGGCTTAAAATATTAATACATTTTATTAAAGAGTAGGGAAGTTATGGTAATTTATATATTTTTAAAATCGGTTTTTTATAATAAAACTTTTTTCATTATTATAATTCAAAGTTGATGCAAAAATATAAAAGATTCCTTGGTTCGAGACGAAACGATTGACCTGTAATATCGATACATTTTATCAAAGAGTTGGGAAGTTATGGTAATTTATATATTTCGAAAATTGTTTTTTAATAGTAACACTTTTTTCAGTAGCATAATTCAAAGTTGATGCAAGAATATAAAAGATTCCTTAATTCGAGACGAATCTATTGACTTAAAATATTAATAAATTTTATTAAAGAGTAGGGAAGTTATGGTAATTTATATATTTTGAAAATCGGTTTTTTATAGTAAAACTTTTTTCATTAGCATAATTTAACGTTGATGCAAGAATATAAAAGATTCCTTGGTTCAAGGCGCATCGATTGACCTGCAATATTAATACATTTTATCAAAGAGTTGGGAAGTTATGGTAATTCGTATATTTTGACAATCGCTTTTTTATAGTAACACTTTTTTCATTAGCATGATTCAAAGTTAATGCACGAATATAAAAAAATTCCTTGGTTTGAAATGAATCGATTGACCTAAAATATTAATACATTTTTTTAAACAGTAGGGAAGTTATGGTAATTTATATATTTCTAAAATCGGTTTTTTATAGTAAAACTTTTTTCTTCAAAATAATTCAAAGTTGATGCACGAATATAAAAGATTCCTTATTTCGAGACGCATCGATTGACCTCTAATATTAATACATTTCATCAAAGAGTTGGGAAGTTATAGTAATTCGTATATTTTGAAAAGCGGTTTTTTATAGTAACACTTTCTTCATTAGCATGATTCAAAGTTAATGCATGAATCGATTGACTTAAAATATTAATAAATTGTATTAAAGAGTAGGGAAGTTATGGTAATTTATATATTTTGAAGATCGGTTTTTATAGTAAAACTTTTTTCATTAACATAATTCAAAGTTGATGCTACAACAGAAAGGATTTGTCGATTCAAGACGAATCGATTGACCTATGGTAATCCAAATTATTGGAAAACACGGTTTTTCATAGTAAATTTTGTTTTTTCTTCAACGCAATTCAAAGTTTATGCAACAATTCAACAGATTCCTTGGTTCGAAACGAGTAGATTGACCTACAATTATAATACATTTTATTAAAGAGTAGGGAAGTTATGGTAATTTATATATTTTTTAAAATATATAAAGATTCCTTGGTTCGAGACGAATGGATTTTTATGTAATATTATTACATTTTATCAAAGAGTTGGGAAGTTATGATAATTTATTTTTTTTTTCAAATCAGTTTTTATAATAAAACTTTTTTCATTATTATAATTCAAAGCTGATGCAAGAATATAAAAGATTCTTCAGTTCAAGACGAATCGATTGACCTACAGTATTAATACATTTATTAAAGAGTAGGGAAGTTATGGTAATTTATATATTTCTAAAATCGATTTTTATAGTAAAAATGTTCTTATTCTCATAATTTAAAGTTGATGCAAGAATATAGGAGATTCCTTGATTCGAGACGAAGCGATTGACCTATAATAGTTATACATTTTATTAAAGAGTAAGGAAGCTATGGTAATGCATAATATTTGAAAATACGGTTTTTTATAGTAAAACTTTTTTCACCAACATAATTCAAAGTTGATGCAAGAACATAAAAAATTCCTTGGTTCGAAACGGATCGATTGACATACAATAATAATACATTTTATCAAAGAGTGGGGAAGTTATTTTAATTTATATATTTTTAAAACCGATTTCTATAGTAAAAATTTTCTCATTCTCATAAATTAAAGTTGATGCAAGAATAGAAAAGTTGTGTTGATTCAACACGAATCGATTGACCTATAAAGTTGATACATTCTATTGAAGAGTAAGGAAGCTATGGTAATGCATAATATTTGAAAACAGGGTTTTTTTATAGTAAAACTTTTTTCACTCACATAATTCAAAATTGATGCAAGAACGGAAAAGATTCCTTGATTCGAGGCAAATCGATTGATCTATAATATTAATACACTTTATTGAAGAATAAGGAAGTGAGGCTCATTTATAATATTTGATTCATCTGTTTCAAACAAAAAAACTTTTTCATGGACATAATTCAAAGTTGAGGCATGAATAGAAAAGACTTTTGGATCATAAATTTTCAAATAGAATAATTCCTACAATTTTTGTAAATAAATCATAAAGCTGGGAAAGGGAAAGGGTGCGACAGAAATTTTCCCTTCCTTTTTCCAGCTCGAAAAATTATTCATTTCGAATACAAAATTTGATTTGTCTGATTTGTCTTTGTATTTAAAAAAATTTTTGTTTTATTTCGTAATTTAGTATTTTTTGCAATTTTTGATTTTTTGTAAATTTCTATTTTTAAATTGATAAAAATGAAGACTGTGGTTTGTCTATTATTGAAAAAAATAACTAATCATTCAAGATCATTCAAGCTTATCATTCAAGATGGGTAAAGGTCAGCTGATTGAATCAAAATGAGGTAAAGTTTCCTTTGTTCAGAGTTCTGTAACGTGCTGCCTCCATCGAAGTCCGAGGGAGATATCTGCGATTCACAACGGAAAGTTTACCTCATTTTCGTTTACCCACGTCGCGCTTACCCTGCTTGAAAAATGTCATGTGAGACTAAAGCTGACCCCCTTTCTTTTTTCAAATACGAAATATGAACGTAATTTTATATAAACCTCATTCGAACAATGAACAATGAGTTAAAACCATTTGATTCTAGTATAAGAATACTTAAAATTAAATTCTTTAGACATAGAAGGAATCTGTATTATCATCGGAGTTGGTAACTATCGATCATGTCAAAATCTTTCACAACTGTGAAACTGGAAATCAACATATCGATCTAAGGTAACTCCTCAATAACAGAAATTCTTAACGTCATTCCAGACTAGATGGAGTTTGAAATTCTGAATTAAAATTTTTATTTTCCGAAAAAAGATCTTTCTCCTTCGCTCCGCTGGGAATCGAACCCAGGTCTTCCGATTGCCGGTCGGGTGCTCTTACCACTAAGCTACTAGAGAGATCGAAGGCAGATACTTTTTTCATCATTTTTCAGAAGACCTGGGTTCGATTCCCAGCGGAGCGAAGGAGAAAGATCTTTTTTCAGAAAATAAAAATTCTTTAGACATTTTTTTTTATTAGAGAACATTGACATGATTTAGGGATTAATTTAGACGACAGATCAACTTGACAGATTAGCGGTCGTCCATGCAATATTTTCCTCTTTTGATGAGGTAAACTTTCCGTCGTTACAGACCTGTAAAGTGCTGCTTCTAGCGGAGTCCCAGGGAGATATGTGCGATTCACCACGGAAAGTTTACCTCACTTTGGTGTACCCACGTCGCGCTTACCCTGCTTAAAAAATGTCATGTGAGGCTGAAGCTGACCCTCCCCCCCCCCCTCTATTTTCAAATACGAAATATAAACGGAATTTTATATAAACATCAATTTTTTTTCAAAGTTAGTTGTTTTTTTGTTAAAAAGTCTACTATTATATTTTTTGCTGGAAATTTATCTTGCATGATTAAAAATTCTACTATTTGGATGGAAATTTAAATATTTTGGTTGAAATTAAACTATTTTCTTAAAAACTCATCTTTTTTGGTCAGAAATTTAACTATTTGGTGGAAAGTTGAAGCACTTTGTTGTCGTGATTTTTAATTGAAAACTTAAACTATTTGTAGAAAATTAATTTTTTTTTTTAACTGGAAATTCAACTATTCTATCTTTTGTTGAAACTTGATCTTTTTAGTTTAAAATGCAACTATTTGATTGAATTTTGAACTCTTACTTGAAAATTCACTTTTTTTTAAATTCATAATTTTTGTTGCAAATTCTTCTCTATCGATGTTGATTTAACTATTGTTTTTTTGTTGATAATCAATTTTCTTCACTATTCTTTTTTTGCTTAAAAATGAATATTTTCTAGTTGTAAATTTGAGTATTTTGTTGAAAATTCGACGTTTTTGGTAGCCAATTATTTTTCTCGGTTAAGAATTTAACCCTTTTAGATAACATTTTTCTTCATAAAGCAATTTTTTTCATTGAAATATCATTTAAAATTAAACTATTTGTTTGAAAATTACTTTTCAGGCTAAAAATTCATATTTTTGGTTGAGAACTAAATTACTTTGGTTGAAAATTCAACTTTTAGGTTTCAAATTAAACTACTTATTTGAAAATTTAACTATTCTCTTGGAAATTCGTTTTTTTTTTGTTGAAATTTAATTTTATTTGATAATTTAACTATTTGATAGAAATTCATGTATTTTGTTGAAAATTCATCATTTTGGTTGAGAATGCAACTATTTTGTTAAAAAGTTGTCTTTTTCAGTTGAATTTAACGGTTTGAAAATTCGTTTTTTTTTAACATTAGATTTTCAAACTAAAAATTTAACGATTTTATTTTTCGTAGAAAATGTATCTTCTGTGGTTAAAAATTCAACTATTTGGTTAAAAATTACTGTCCTTTGTTAAAAGTTTGTCATTTTTGGTAGAAACTTAATCTGCTTTGTTAAAAATTAATTTCTCCAAACAGAAAAATTAACCTATAAAAATTCGTTTTTTTATTTATTTAAACTTCGTTTTTTTGTGGTAGAAAATTATGTTCTGTAAATGAAAATTTAAATTTTCCATTTTTGATTCTAAAATTATATATTTTTAGTTGAAAATTCAACTATTAGGAAAATTGATTTATTTTCTTTAAAATTTGTCTTAATTGGAAGAAAATTAATCTTTTTAGTTGAAATTTCTTTTTTTTTTTCAACTGAAAATTTAACTGTTCTATTTTTTATTGTGAATGTATCCTTTTTAATTAAAATGCATGTATTTTTTGAAAAATTTTGTTTTAAAGGAAATTATTCTTTTAGCTTAAAAATGCATATTTTCTGTTGAAAATTTGTTGTTTTTTTTTTTTTGTAGAAAATCCTTGTTTAAAAATTCATCTCTTTGGTTGAGAATTCATTTTTTTAAACATTTTTTTGCTACTGCAAATTTTACTACCTAATTTTTTATTTCAAACTATTCTTTTTTAGTTTAAAATTCAAAAATTTGGTTGAAAATTAATGAATTCTTCAAAAGTTTGTCTTTCTTGCTGGAAACTTAATCAGCTTGGTTAAATTTGTTTTTTTTTTTAAATTAAACTTTTTGGTGCAAAGTTGAACTATTTTTTCGAAAATTCGTCTTTTTTGTGGTTTAAAACTGATTTTTGACTGAAAATTTAACTACGTCATTTCTGATTATAAATTTATCTTTTTTAGTTGAAGATTCAACTACTTGTTTTAAAATCCATTCAGCTTGAAAATTCATTATTTTGGTTTATAATTCGTTTTTTGTTTTGGTTAAAATTTTAAATAATTGAAAATTCTACTATTACATTTTTTATTGTGAATAAATCTTTCTTAGTTGAGTATTCAATTATTTAGTTAAAATTTGTCTTTTTACGTAGAAAATTAATCTTCTGGGTTGAAAATTCATTTTAAAAAAATTAAACTAAATGTTTGCAATATGAACTACTTTGTTAAAAATTCTATTTTTGGTTGAAGATGCATCTTTGTAGTTTCAAATTTATATCTTTAGATGAAAATTTAACCATTTATTTTAAATTCAATTTTTTTGGTAAAAATCTAACATTACTTAACTGCAAATATAATTATTCCATTTTTGGTTAGAGAAATTTTTAATTTTACTAGTACATTCCACTATTTGGTTGAAATTCTTTTTTAATTAATAACTTAATTATATGGTTATAAATGCACCCAGTTTGTTCAAAAATTCGTCTTTTTTGGTAAAATATTATACTTTGTTGTAAATTCACGTTTTTTGTTTTAAATTCAATTATTTTTGATTTAAAATTTAAATCTTTTTTGGTTGAAATATCAACTATTATATTTTTTGTTGAGAAAATATTTTAGTAGAAAATGCATCTCTTTGGCTGAAAATGGAACTAGTTTGTTACAAAAATGGTTTTTTTGCCTTGAAAATTTATTTTTTCCCTGAAAATTGAATTATTTCAGTTGAAGATTCATGGTTTTAGTTGAAAATTCATCATTTTGATTGAAAATTTATCTATTGGTTAAAAGTTAGTTATTTTTTCGTTACATTATTTTTTTTTAACTAAAAATTAAACTATTCAATTTTTCGTGGAAAATTTATCTTTTCTAGTTGAGAATTCAACTATTTGGTTGAAAATTTATATTTTTAGTTGAAAATAAAACTGCTTTGTTGAAAATTCATGTATTTTGTTGAAAATTCTTCTTTAACGGTAGAAAATTATTCTTATTGGTTAATGATTCATGTTTTTGGTTCAAAATTTAACAATTTGGTTAAAAGCTGATACATTTTTTTTTAATAAAATATTCTGTTAAAAATTTATCCTCATTGGTCAAAAATTCCTATATAGAGCCAAACCGGTATAATCCCTCTGCTGGACCGCATTTTTAGGAGATGTTTCTCCCTCGGGCTCAATCGATGCGGAATGCCAATGTGGACAAAGTGAATAAAGAAATGAATAAATTCGAAAATTATTATTAATTTCTTTTTCATAGCCAGGATGACTTGTAAGAGATGATGTGACAAAATATGACTTAGCTCAGTCAAGTAATTTAGTGGAATGATACATTCGCCAAGGAAATAATATAATGTGAGAATGTGATGGAAATTCTTTGACTCGAAATTAATTCATCTCGCCCACGAGATAAAAATACAATATTCATGTCATCTTGCTCCTGAGGACGTTTTCAATCACCTTCCACTCCCATCTGCTCTCACTAAGTATTTTCTATACGTAGGTGTGTAACAATCTCTTTGTATTCTAAATGTTGAGGACATGCCAATTGCAGGTGAGAAGACAATGCACCGATGTTCTGCTCTGAGATAAGCGAGGAAGTTAAATTCACTCTTCGACGGCTCGTTAGTGGTACCTGCAAGCGCGAATCGAGAGCCCAGAGACAAAAGGGGAGGCCATGACTTATCTGAAAAAAAAAAAATGGGATTGATCCAGAAAAAGATCTGGGATCTCAAATAGTATAGAGGAGACCAGTCAGGCCTTTGACTCACTTCAAAGATCAAAAACAGTGTCAATAATATCACAAACGAACAAAAATTTTCCATTTTTCCCTCCATTCACTTCACCCTTCACCATCCCACCATCTACAACTTCTGCCTTCTCTACTTTCCGCTCTCCTCGCTTCCACAGCCAACAATCCTCTTCTCCTACTTTCCTTACCCGTGCATCAGTTCCCCTCCCTTATGCACCTTCATCTCTAATCATTTTCTCTACCAATCCTCACTTACACGCACTTCTTCTACTTCTCCTAACGTATTTACTTTCACTTCTCCTACTTGCACACCCCTCATTTCCTAATCTACCCTCCATTCTTTATCCTCTATCCTCTATCCTCTATCCTCTATCCTCTATCCTCTATCC
>CAKNYM010051313.1:262167-282879 GCA_932195095.1 Andricus curvator
CTATCCTCTATCCTCTATCCTCTATCCTCTATCCTCTATCCTCTATCATCTATCCTCTATCCTCTATCCTCTATCCTCTATCCTCTATCCTCTATCCTCTATCCTCTATCCTCTGTCCTCTATCTTCGGACATCTATCCTCTTTAGACTCCATTCCTCGTTTCCTACTCTTCCTACATTCCAATCTTTCCTTCTCTCCACTCCACCCTTCGCCACCCCACCTTCCTCAACTTCTTCTTCCTCTACATCCCGCCCTTATTGCTTCACCAGCTAAGACTCTCCTTCCCATACTTCCCTTACTTGTGCATCACTTCATCTCCCTTACGCACCCTTATCTCTAATAATTTTCTCTACTTTCCCTCACTTACACGCACTTATTCTACTTCTACCTAATTTACTCTTACTTCTCCTATTTCTATACCCCTTATTTCCGTTACTGCCCCTAGTTCCCTCACTAGGTTAATCTTAATTTCCCTACTCCCATGTTATTTTCCCTACGTCACCTACTTTTGTTCTCCTTATTTCTCTTACTTCCCATACTTCCTCCTCTCACTTTACCTAATTTTCCCTGATTTCACGTTCTCTCCTCAAATCAATTCTCTCACTTCTTCCACTTCCCCTCCCCCATTTGCCCTCATTTTTTCTACTTTCCCATACTTACACGCACTTCTCCTACTTCTCCCTAATTGACTCTTACTTCTCCTACTTCCATACCCCACATTTCTGTCACTGCCCCTAGTTTCCTCACTAATTCAACTTTACTTTCCCTACTCACATATTATTTTTCCTACTCCACCTACTTCCCACCTCCTCATTTCTCTAACTTCCCATACTCCTCCTCCTCTCACTTTACCTCAATTTCTCTGATTTCACGTTCTCTCCTTAAATCAATTTCCTGACTTCTTCCACACCCCCTCGTCCATTTCCCCTCATTTTCTTTACTTTCCTATCTCCCATTTCTTCTAATTTTTCTCACTTAGGCTTATCTCATTTACCCTTACTTCCCCTAATTTCCCTCCACTCATTTTACCTACATCCCATCTACGCATGTCCTCTACTTCACGCACTTTTCCTCCCCTTATTTCCCCTCACTTGTTCTACTTTCCCTCTTCTTTTTAATTTTCATCACTTCCCTCCTCTCATTTTCCTTCACTTCTCCTACTTTCCCTCCACTTATTTTTCCAAACCCTGCTTCTCCTCCTCTCAATTCCACACACTTCCCTACTATACCACCCTTATTTCACTCTTTTCCCCTACTTCCCCTCACTTCCCCTACTATTCCCTCATCGCCCCTTCTTGGAAAAAAGTAAGGGTACAAAATCCTAAAATAGTGTCAAAATAGTGTCATAAAAGTTTTCAATTATTAAAAATAAAGTTCAATGTTAATTTAAAATGTCATTATTGAGTCTATCAAAATTTCTATTCATTTTTTGCAAGCTTTACAGTCTTTCTCCTTTTTTCATTTTTTCACTTAAATGCAAACTGAATTAAAAGAACCCAAAAAGAAAATCAAACTATTTTTGGTTGAAAATTAATTATTATCATTTCAAAAATCTACTATTAAATTTCTGGTTAATAATTAATTTTTTTTTTTTATTTAAAAATTGTATTATTTTTTTCAAAATTGAATCAGTTTGTTCAACATTCAACAATTTTGTTAAAAAGTCATACTTCTTGGTTGAAAATTGAACTGCCTTGTTGATAATTAGTATTTTGGCTTGAAATTTCATCGATTTGATTGCAATTTTTTTCTTTTCATTTTTTTTCACAAATTCTTTCCTCTGAAAAATGCAACTATTTTGTTGAAAATCTTTTGACTTTAAAATTTTTCTCTTACTGTGAAAATGTATTCTTTTTTTTTTAAATACAACTCTCTGGTTAAAAGTTGATATGTTTCAGTTAAAAAATATTTTTTTCGTTATAAAATCACATTTTCGTTTAACAATAATTCAACTGTTTTATTAAAAATTCTTTTTTTGTGTGTAGAAAATATATTTTTTAATTAAAAGTGCAACTTTTTGGTTCAAAATTATTATTTTTTTTTTAGGATTCAAAAATTTCCTTTAACAAGAAAAAAATAACAAAGAGACAACATCTTTGCTGTTTAGATCCAACTGTTTTTTATTTTCAAGAAAATATTTATTTTTTGGAAATATCAACAATTACATTTTGCGCTTAAAGTTCACCTTCCTAGGTTAAAAATTCAACTTCTTGGTTCATTTTCTTCATCGAAGATCCATAATTTTACATGAAAATTTTTTTTTTTGTGGTTCAAAATAATTTTTTCAAACTGAAAATTGAACTATTTTGTGTAAAATTTAACTGATTGGTTTTATGTAAATTAACTTTTCTGTTGAGAATTCATATTATCTGGTCAAAATTGGAACTGCCTTACAGAAAATTTATCTGTTTTATGGGATTATTTATTTTATTTATTATTTATTTATATATTTTGTAATAATTATGATTTTATTATTAAACGGTTTTGTTGAAAATTCGTTTCTTTAAATGAAAAATTTATTCTCCTTTAATTCTTTCGTTAAAAATTCATATATTTTGTTGAAAATTGTTGTTGAACATGTAAGTTTTTAGTTGAAAATTTAATTTTTTTAGGGGAACATTAATCTTCTTGGTTGAAAATTTAACTATTTAGTTAAAAATGTATGCATTTTATTGAGATTTTTTTTGTACCAAATTAATCTACTTGGTTGAAAATGCATTTTTTTGTTGTTGAAAATTTATGTATTTGGTTGAAAATTCAACTGTTTTTTTTTTTTAATCTTATCTTTTTGGCTGAGAATTCCAGTACTTGGTTGAAACTTGAACTAATTTGTTAATTCGTAAGATGATCAATAAATAAATTCACAAACAAATTAGTGGTAATTTCTGCAAAATAGTAAACCAAAATTTTTTTTCAACATAGTGACAAAAAAAAAATTTGTTCAATTTTTAACCAAAGAAATTAACTTTTAACTAGAATGATACATCTTCAATCCAAACAATAAATTTGGAACTAAATAGTTGAATTTTCAACCTAGGAGATGAACTTTTTGTCAAAAAATGACAAATTGACAACAAAATAGATGAATTTTAAACTAAAAATGATCAATTTTCAACAAAGAATACAATAATTTAATTTTAAGTTATAGAAATAAGTTTTTAACCAAATAACATAAAATTTTAACAAAATAGTTAAATTTTCAACGAACAGATTAATTTTCAATCAAAAAGATTGATTTTCTACCATAAATGAATAATTTTTTTAATGAAACACATCAATTTTCAACCAAATATTTAAATTTTTAATGGACTTCTCAACCTAATAGTTAAATCTTTAACCAAGAAGGTTAATTTTATACCAAAAAAAAGATAAATTTTCGACAAAGAATAGAATAATTTAATTTTCAGTTAGAGAAATGAGTTTTTAAGTAAATAATATAAATTTTCAATTAGATAGTTGAATTTGTAACCAAACAAATGAATTTAATAACAAACAGATTAGAAAACTATGAAAAATTCCACAAAAAATTCAGGAAAGTGTTTATTTAAGAAAAGTAATTTACAATACAAAACTAATTTTCAACTAAAGAAACAAATTTTCAAACTTAATCCTTTAGTGTGAAAATTCTTTTATTTAACAATAGTTCAATTTTCAACAAAACAAATTAATTTTCTACACAAAAGAATAAATGCCTATCAAACAAAAAAATTTACAAAAAATGTAATAAAATTTGTATTTAAAAAAATTAATTTTTGATAAGAAAACTAATTTTCAAACAAAGAAATGAATTTTTAACCCATGAAGTGAATTTTCAACGAAAAAAAAATTAATTTTCTACCAAAAAAACGAATAATTTTGAACAAAATACATGAATTTTTCACCAAAAAAGATAAATTTTCAACTAAAAAAATAAATAAAAGAAAAACTAATTTTCAACAAATGAAATGAATTTTGAACCAAAAAGATTGACTTTCTACCAAACAAGAATAATTTATAACAAAATACATGAATTTTCAACCAAAAAGATTGACTTTCTACCAAAAAAGAATAATTTTTGACAAAATACACGAATTTTCAACCAAATATCTTCATTTGTAATGGAATTTTCAACCAAAAATGTTAATTTTCTACCAAAAAAAGATAAATTTTCAACAAAATAGATGAATTTTCAACTAACAAGATAAATTTGTAACAAAAAATACAATAGTTCATATTTATATATGCAGGAATGAGAATATTGTAAGTCACACAATTTTTATGAACTGCTTTATATATTATACTACTGTATATTTATATTGTAAATTTTCAACGGAATAGTTAAATTATAACCAAACAAATTAATTTTCTACGAAAAAGAATAAATGCCTATCAAGAAAAAAAAATTGCAAAAAATTTACAAAATACATGAATTTTTTACCAAAAAGGATAATTTTTGCTCAAAATGGATAAATTTTCAACTAAAAAAAAATAAATAAAAGAAAAACCAACTTGCAACAAGTGAAATGAATTTTGAACCAAAAAGATTGACTTTCTACCAAACAAGAATAATTTATAACAAAATACATGAATTTTCAACCAAAAATATTAATTTTCTACCAAAAAAAGAATAATTTTTAACAAAATACATAAATCTTTTCACCAAAAGAGATCAATTTTGCACAAAATAGATAAATTTTCAAGTAAAAAAATAAATAAGAGAAAAACTAATTTTCAACAAATGAAATGAATTTTCAACCAAAAAGATTAATTTTCTGCCAAAGAAGAATAATTTACAACAAAATACCTGAATTTTCAACCAAAAATATTAACTTTCTACCAAAAAAATAATAATTTTTAACAAAATACATGAACTTTTTAACAAAAAGGATAAATTTTACACTAAATAGATAAATTTTCAACTAAAAAAAACATAATTAAAAAAATAAATAAAAGAGAAACTAATTTGCAACAAATGAAATGAATTTTCAACCAAAAAGTTTAATTTTCTACCAAAAAAAGAATAATTTTTAACAAAATACATACATTTTTTTACCAAAAAAATCAATTTTGCACAAAATAGATAAATTTTCAACTAAAAAAAATGAAATAGGAGAAAAAGTAATTTGCAATAAATGAAATGAATTTTCAACCAGAAATATTAATTTTCTACCAAAGAAGAATAATTTAGAATAAAATACCTGAATTTTCAACCAAAAATATTAATTTTCTACCAAAAAAAGAATCATTTTTAACAAAATACATGAATTTTTTACCAAAAAGGATAAATTTTACACTAAATAGATAAATTTTCAACTAAAAAAAAAAATAATTAAGAAAAGAAATAAATGAAAAACTAATTTGCAACAAATGAAATGAATTTTCAACAAAAAAGATTAATTTTCTAACAAGGAAGAATAATTTAGAACAAAATACATGAAGTTTCAACCAAAAATATTAATTTTCTACCAAAAAAAGAATAATTTCCAACAAAATACCTAAATTTTTTTACCAAAGAAGATCAATTTAGCACAAGATAGATAAATTTTCAACTAAACAAATACATAGAAGAAAAACTAATTTTCAACAAATGAAATGAATTTCCAACCAAAAAGATTGATTTTCTGCCAAAGAAGAATAATTTAGAACAAAATACCTGAATTTTCAACCGAAAATATTAATTTTCTACCAAAAAAAGAATCATTTTTAACAAAATACATGAACTTTTTGACAAAAAGGATAAATTTTACACTAAATAGATAAATTTTCAACTAAAACAAAAATAATTAAAGAAATAAATAAAAGAAAAACTAATTTGCAACAAATGAAATGAATTTTCAAGCAAAAAGATTAATTTTCTAACAAAAAAAGAATAATTTTTAACAAAATACATACATATTTTTACCGAAAAAGATCAATTTTGCACAAAATAGATAAATTTTCAACTAAAAAAAAATAAATAGGAGAAAAAGTAATTTTCAACAAATGAAATGAATTTTCAACCAAAAAGATCAATTTTCTACCAAAGAGAAATAATTTAGAACAAAATACCTGAATTTTCAACCAAAAATATTAATTTTCTACCAAAAAAAGAATCATTTTAAACAAAATACATGAATTTTTCACCAAAAAGGATACATTTTATACTAAATAGATGGATTTTCAACTAAAAAAAAAATAATTAAAAAAATAAATAAAAGAAAAACTAATTTGCAACAAATGAAATGAATTTTCAACCAAGAAGATTAATTTTCTACCAAAAAAGAATAATTTTTAACAAAATACATACATTTTTTTACCCAAAAAGATCAATTTTGCACAGAACAGATAAATTTGCAACTAAAAAAATAAATAAAAAAAAAAGTAATTTTCAACAAATGAAATGAATTTTCAACCAAAAAGATTGATTTTCTACGAAAAAGGAATAATTTATAACACAATACATGAATTTTCTACCGAAAAGAAAACTTTTTATCAAAATACACGAATTTTTAGATAATAAAGCACATTTTTAATATTGCTGCTCATAAAAAAATACTGAAGAACATTTGATTCAAAACCAAGTCACTTTTATCCATTATTCAGTTCGTACTGGTATCCATCTCGTACTGGTTTCCCCTAGTAAGAGGATGGAAAAAAATAATAACCGATACTTCATGTTTATTTGAATAAGGTAAATTGAATGTATAGCTCAAATACAACAAGAAAACCTGTAACTAAATTTTTTATGAAATCTGGGATATTAATATTCTTACGATCGTACAAACTCCCTATTCCATACGTTATTTGATTTCTTATAAAATAATGGCAATGGAGTTTAAGGATATAATATTTACCTTTACAGAAATAATTTCTAATAATAACGGAAAATTCATTACAATCTAATTTCAATTTTCAAAATAAATTTTTTTTAACATTGTTTAAAAATAATGCAGCAACAATAATACTATGAAAAACAAAAATTCATTAAATTAAAAGAAAAATGTTTTCATTAAATATACTTCGCTGCAGAATTTTTTTTTTAAATAAATTTGTACTGCAATGTTTTTTGTAATTTCTAGTATAATTTGATTTAAAAGAAAAAATTTCCCTTTCATAGAAATATTTTTTAATGATAACAGGAAATTCAGTACATTTTAATTTAAAAATTAAAATCGTAAAAACAAAATTTTTTTACTAGAGTGTAAATGCTTTCATCAAATGTTCTTCGCTGGAAATTTTTTTTCATAGAATATTAAAATAATTATTCAACTGAGAAAAATTTTGGAAGAAACAAAACTTTTTTTTAATTTGGAGAAATAATTCCTGATGATAACAGAAAATTTATTAAATATTTTCATAAATTCTTCAACTAATAACGCCTAAATTTAAAAGCACAATTAAATAATTATGCAACTACATTTTTTGAAAAAATTATATTTTTTACCACACTGTGCTTTTTCAAATGATTTTACTTTCACAGAAATAATTTTCAATGATAGAAGATAACTCTGTACTTTTTAATTTCAAAAATTAAAATAAAATTTTCGATCACAAAACAATTTCTTTTAAAGAAAAATTTGTATACTTTTCGTAAATTTTGTAAAATTGTAAAATTAAAGAGTTTTCTTTTTTATCAAACGTACGTCGCTAAAAAATTTTTGTAAGAAAAATTTGTTTAAATGCAATTTTTCTTGACCATTTGTATTCTTACTACTGTGCAATTAGTTTTTATCAACTTTCCGTTGGAAAATAAAAAAATTTGTTTGAAGATTTTTCAAATAATTATTTCACTACAAGGTTTTTTGATAATTTCGTATTTTTACTAAAGTTCGATTTTGAATAATACTAAAAGATTCATTATTAGTTATTATTACATGGTCCTAAATTTTTATTATTGTTAAAAAAGCAATAAAAAAATTTGTTACGAAAATTTTTTTTTTCATAAAATATTTATTTCATTAAATTGATTTTTATTGATTTATTTATTTATTTCAGGATAAATTATACAAAGTTGATGAATGTTAAGAGTACTACTTCTCGTTTCACATATTTGGTAATTATTTGAACAATTTTTATTTGTTTAAACAATATTTTCTCTTTTAAATCGTAGAAAGTTATTATTTTCTGAATATAATAACAAAATTAAAGAATTTTTAAAGATGTATATTTTGAAAGAATATTTGGTAATTATTCAAAGAATTTTCATTTGTTTTCACAATTTTTTGCCTTGTGAGGCGTCAAAAGTTATTATTTTTTGGAATTAATGACACAATTAACGGATTTTGAGAGTAATATTTTTTTTCTGGAGGATATTTATCATTTTTTGAACAATTTAAATTTGTTTAAACAATATATGTTATACCTTCTGAGATAAGGAAATACTGAATATAAGCGACAAGAGATTCGAAGAAACTAGACATTTCTCCACCTTCCCTTTGACTTTATTTATTTTTTATTATTTTTTTTTATCATCAATTGTCTGAATAATTGCGAAATATCTCAAGCAAACAAATATTACTCTCAACATTTGTTAATTGTGTAATTAATTGCAGAATAGAATAACTTTTCACGATTCACACGAAAAAAAATTGTTTAAACAAATTAAAATTGTTCAAAAAATTGCTAAATATCATCCAGGAAGGATTTTACTCTCAAAATCCGTTAATTGTGTCATTAATTATAAAAATAATAACTGTTCACGCTTTACATGCGGAAAAATTTTTCCACAAAATAAAAATTGTTTAAATAATTACCCAATATCCTTTAAGAATATAATACTCTCAACATTCTTTAATTGTGACATTATTTCCAGAAAATAATAACTGTTTACGATTATATGAAAAAAAAATTATTTGAGCATGTGAAAATTGTTTAAATAATTACCAAATAGGGGATAGTGGTCCTAAGTCGGCACAGTAAGAGTTTTTGTCAAAAAGAGATGCTAAACAGGGTTTAAGGGCACTTTAATTTTTTTGATCAGGTACCACGATCCTTGATCTACAATTCATGTCGTTCGGAGCAGTGTGGATTGATTTTCGCGGTCGCAATGGAGCGGAAAGTGAAAAAGTCGATTTTTTCTATTTCTCAAAATTTTGTTCCTAAGTCGGCACCCCCAGGTCAGCACATAATTTTTTCCACTCGAATGCAAGAAAAAGGGCAGATTATGTAAGTTTTAGGAGAAAATGAACAAATTTAAACCATATATAATGAAAAGAAAAACATGTCAAATATTTTCAAACTTCATTCATAGGATGGACACCTACCAGAGACAAGCAACATGCAGTTGAAACACAACGATACTAAAAAAACCAACAAGAGACGAGTTGAATGGAATTGAAACACAACAAAATGAAATAAGACACAAATAACAACAAAAGAAAAAAATTGTGCCGACTCAGGACCACCTATTTGATGCCGACTCAGGACCACTACGAATGTTTACACATGTCATGCTATTACGCACGTAAATTACGTCCATGTCTACAAACCTGTCATACTATAAAATAGTCAAGCCAACTGAGAAACGTAAGGGTTCCGGCTTAACCCACAGTGCCGACCTAGGCCTTATTTCCTTTATTTTGAGATCCACCCTTTGGTCACGCCACCCAGTGGGGAAAAAAATTAAGGATGTCCTAGAGACGTCTTTGGGGCATCCGAAATACGTATTTTGGAACATGTCTTTTGGACATCCTATGGATGCTTTTAAGACATCTAAAGTCAGTACGAAATATATCCCGAGAACGTCCTATTTCTTTAACACGTCTTTAGGACATCTTTAGATAATTGGACGTCTCAGAGACATTGCTTGGAGTGATAAGGAATTGAAAAATAACAAAATGAAATAACACACAAATAACAACAAAAGCAGCAAAAAAGGTACGGACTCAGGTCTACTTGTTTGGTGCCGACTAAGGTCTACTTGTTTGGTGCCGATTCAGGACCACTACGAATGTTTACACATGTCATGCTATTACGCACATAAATTACGTCCATGTCTACCAACCTATCATACAATAAAATAGTCAAGCCAACTGAGAAACGTAAGAGTTCTGGCTTAACCCACAGTGCCGACCTAGGCCTTATTTCCTTTATTTTGAGATCCACCCTTTGGTCACGCCACCCAGTGGGGAAAAAAATTAAGGATGTCCTAGAGACGTCTTTGGGGCATCCGAAATACGTATTTTGGAACATGTCTTTCGGACATCCTATGGATGCTTTTAAGACATCTAATGTCAGTACGAAATATATCCCGAGAACGTCCTATTTCTTTAACACGTCTTTAGGACATCTTTAGATAATTGGACGTCTCAGAGACATTGCTTGGAGTGATAAGGAATTGAAACATAACAAAATTAAATAACACACAAATAACAACAAAAGCAGCACAAAAGGTACGGACTTAGGTCTACTTGTTTGGTGCCGACTAAGGTCTACTTGTTTGGTGCCGATTCAGGACCATTCCGAATGTTTACAAATTTCATGCTATTATTCACACGAAACAAATCCGAATGAAAAATCCATTTTGTCAGGCGAAAGCGCACAGAACACAGAAACCAACGCACTTAACCATTCAACTTTTTAAACTATTTACACACCTGCAGCTGCTTCACAAGAATGGAAGAAAATTACGTCCATGTGTACCAACCTGTCATACGACAACATGGTTAAGCCGACACGCGCGCCATTTGTGAGGAACGCGACGGTGCCGGCTTAACACACAGTGCCGACTTAGGTCCACTCTCCCCTATCTTAAAAAAGACGCATTACTCCTGAAATTCATCAGCTTTTTATAATGTATCCCAAAAGATAATAACTTTTCACGATATACACGGGAAATAAATTGTCTAAACAAATCATAATCGTTTAAAAAATTTTTAATTATTTTTAAAATACTTTAAAAAATTCGTGACTAATATATTTAAAATAATTAATGTCAAAAATTTTCTAAAAATACCGTCTTTATCATGAATTTGAAAGAAAACTGCTGCTTTGCATTTTTTGGGCCATTTTTTTGGGCACAATTAAAAGGGGGGGGGGATTGAAAGTTACTGGGTGGAAATTATGCCTTAAACGTTCCTGAAGAGGTGACTATACTTTAATTCACAAAAAGTTCATAACAAGTCCTTCTTTTTTATTTTATTTTTTTACTTTCTTACACATTTTTTTTTTTTAAATCGAGCTTTTCCTATTTAAAACACCATGTTGATTTCAAAACCCCGGTGGCATGGTTTAACGTTGAAAAAAAAAATTGCGAACTTTTTTTTTCCGGAAAACGAATAACTTGTTTAGTAAAAAATATCGCACGGAAATAATTTCGGTTGGAGGAGGGGTTGAAGGGGAAGGAAGGGGAATAATTAATAAGGATAATGAGGGAAGGTATGAAGAGGGGAAGTCGGAGGTGATGAGGCAAGGTTGGAGGGGGGCAGGGAAAATGAGGAAAGGGGAAGTAGAGGATGGGGTGTGTGGGATGTAGGGGAGTGAAGGAGTAGCAAGAGAAGTGGATAATAGGGGAAGTATGGGAAGTGATTAGAGGAAAAATAATGAGAGGGGGAAGTAGGCGAAAGGAGGGGTGTAGGGAAGGGGGATATGTGAACTACTTGATTAGCGTATTAATATTCCACGAAAACCTTTTTTGGAGGCGTGTAGCGCCTACTTTGACTAATTGCATTGTACCTTTGAAGAATTTTTTATCATTTGAAAAAGCGTTCAGCATTCAGACTTTTTGATCGGTTGATTAGAAGAAAATAAAAAAATTGTTGTAAAAGCAATAATATGTATTGATTGTCGTTAAAAAAGAACTAGAGATCTACATTTTAAAAGTAACGATTTTTATTGTTACTCTTCCTAAAAAATGAAACTTCACCACTATGGTTACCAGAAGAAGACACTAGTTATTAATCATCACTAACAAAATTCAATATGTTGAAAAATTTAAAAAAAAAGCTTGTGATCTACACGCAACGATTTTTATAGTGACTGTTCCTAAAAAATGTAACATCACCTATATGGTTGCCAGAAGAAGAATAATAAACAATGAAATTAAAATTAAAACTTTGGTATGCAATATTTGGTGAAAAGGAATTCTTGCATCAACTTACTGAGTTGATGCATGATTTTTTTTACCAAATATTGCATACAAAAGTTTTAATATTAATTTTATTGTTTATTAGAAAAAAAACTATAAAATAACTATATAATATTTGGTGAAAAAGAATTCATGCATCAACTTAATAAGTTGATGCATGCATTTTTTTACCAAATATTGCATATCAAAATTTTAATTTTAATTTCAGTGTTTATTATAAAGAAAAAAAAGTATAAAAAATTTGATAAAAAAGAATTCATGCATCAACCTACTAAGTTGATGCATGAATTATTTTTTACCAAATATTTTATAGTTACTTTATCGTTTTTTTTTCATAATAAACAATAAAATTAAAATTAAAACTTTGGTATGCAATATTTTGAACACAAAAAATCATGCATCAACTTAGTAAGTTGATGCATGAATTTTTTTCTACCAAATATTGTATAGTTATTTTATAGTTTTTTTCATAATAAACAATAAAATTAATATTAAAACTTTGGTGTGCAATATTTGGTAAAAAAATGCATGCATCCACTTAGTAAGTTGATGCATGAATTATTTTTTACCAAATATTTTATAGTTATTTTATAGTTTTTTTCATAATAAACAATAGAATTAAAATTAAAACTTTGGTATGCAATATTTGGTAAAAAATGCATGAATAAACTTGGTAAGTTGATGCATGAATTTTTTTCTGTCATATATTGTATAGTTATTTTATAGTTTTTTTTATAATAAACAATAAAATTAATATTAAAACTTTGGTATGCAATATTTGGTAAAAAAATTCATGCATCCACGTAGTAAGTTGATGCATGAATTATTTTTTATCAAATATTTTATAGTTTTTTCTAAAATAAACAATAAAATTAAAATTAAAACTTTGGTGTGCAATATTTGGTGAAAAAGAATGCATGCATCAACTGAGTATTTTTACTAAGTTGATGCATGAATTCCTTATACCAAATATGGCATACCAAAGTTCTAATTTTAATGTTATTGTTCATCATAAAAAAAAAAAAAAAAAAACTATTTTAATTAAATATCAGACACTGAGGAGGACAAAATTTGGTAAAAAACGAATTGATGCATCAACTTAGCACTTCTATGTCGTGCAGCTCCTCTCTCTCTCTCTTTCTCTCCGTCTCTCTCTCTCTCTCTCTCTTTCTCTCTATACGCTTTCTCCTTCCTTTTTTTTACCAATATTGCATACCAAAGATTTAATTTTAAGTTTATTTTTTAATTAAATATCTGGCGCTGAGGATTCATTTTTTTATAAAATGCATGATTGTAATTATATATGGAACTTCTCATAAGACCCTAATTCCAATACAGAAATCTTCCTAGACAATTTTAAGAATTGGGTCAATTAAATCCGACATCTTTCCAAAAAGCAGTAAACATTTTAGTGAACAATTTACCACTATGGTTTCCAGGAAAACAAAATAGTTATTATTCATCACTGGCAAAATTCAAAAAGTTACAGAAGTTCCTCCCTTAAAAAAAAACTTGTGATCTACATTTCGAAAGTAACGAGTTTCATAGTTATTCTTCCTAAAAAATGAAACTTTACCACTATGAATATTGTCTGGGAAGATTTTTTGTATTAGCATTAGGGTCTTATGAGAAGTTACATATATAATTACAAACATGGATTTTATACAAAAATGAATTAAGAAACGTTTCAAACACGGATATGGGTCCTCCTCAGTGGCAGATATTTAGTTAAAAATAGTTTTTTTATGATAAAGAATAAAATTAAAATTAAAACTTTGGTATGCAATATTTGGTACAAAAAAAAAAAATCATGCATCAACTTAGAAAATTGATGCATGAATTTTTTCTACCAAATATTGTATAGTCATTTTATAGTTTTCTTCATAATAAACAATAAAATTAATATTAAAACTTTGGTATGCAATATTTGGTAAAAAAAATAAATGCATTCACTTAGTAAGTTGATGCATGAATTCATTTTTACCAAATATTTTATAGTTATTTTATAGTTTTTTTTTTTTATAATAAACAATAAAATTAAAATTAAATCTTTGATATGCAGTAATTGGTGAAAAATAATTAATGCATCAACTTAGTAAGTTGATGCATACATTCTTTCTTACCAAATATTTTATAGTTCCTTTATCGTTTTTTTTTTCATAATGAACAATAAAATCAAAATTAAAACTTTGGTGTGCAATATTTGGTACAAAAAAAATCATGCATCAACTTAGTAAGTTGATGCATGCATTTTTTTCTACCAAATATTGTATAGTTATTTTATAGTTTTTTTTTCATAGTAAACAATAAAATTAATATTAAAACTTTGGTATGCAATATTTGGTGACAAAAATCCATGCATCCACTTAGTAAGTTAATGCACGAATTCTTTTTTACCAAATATTTTGTAGTTTTTTTTTCATAATAAACAATAAAATTGAAATTCAAACTTTGGTATGCAATATTTGGTAAAAAAAAATTCATGCATCAACTTAGTATTTCTACTAAGTTGATGCATGAATTCTTTATACCAAATATTTTACACCAAAGTTCTAATTTTAATGTTATTTTTAATCATAAAAAAACTATTTTAATTAAATATCAGACACTGAGGAGGACAAAATTTGGTAAAAAACGAATTGATGCATCAACTTAGCAATTTTATGTCGTGCAGCTCCTCTCTCTCTGTCTCTCTCTCTCTCTCTCTCTCTCTCTCTATACGCTCTCTCTTTCCTTTTTTTACCAAATATTGCATACCAAAGATTTAATTTTAAGTTTATTTTTCAATTAAATACCCGGCACTGAGGATTCATTTTTTTTTCATAAAATGCATGATTTTAATTATATATGTAACTTCTCATAAGACCCTAATGCCAATACAAAAATCTTCCTAGACAATTTCAATAATTGGGTCAATTAAATCGAACATCTTTAAAAAAAGCAGTAAAGATGTCACTGAACAATTTACCACTGTGGTTGCCAGAAGAAAAAAATAGTTATTAATAAACACTGACAAAATTCAAGAAGTAAAAAATTTCTTCTGTCAAAGAAAAAAACTTGTAATCTACATTACGAAATACACGATTTTTATAATTACTCTTCCTAGAAAATGTAAGGTTATCACTCTGGTTGTCAGAAGGAGAAACTAGTTAATAATCATCCCTGACAGAATTCAAAAAGTTAAGAAAGTTTCTCCCCTGGGGCAATACAAAACAAAATTAGCAAGAGAGACCACTGAACAGAAGTTTATAATGAAAATGAACTGCATTATTTGAATAACTTTCCTGGCGAATAAAAAGAACTAAAAAAGTTCAGGAAATGTTTATGAGATGGTGAAAATAATGCATCTTCTTATGTTTTATGTATTTCTAAAATATTTTCTAGATTTCAATGCCCGAGTCCAGTATTCTTTTTTTGGCAAAGACCCTCATATTTTTTCTTATGGATTTAGGGTCGGTACATTAACCTAAATCTGGATGCGTATTCGAGCGAACATTTGCGGTGAATGTTACTGGTTGCGATCGATAAATCCTCGAGTCCGCAAGCGCAGGACAAACACCAACAAGAACTTGCTTGCTACTATAGCGATATGGTATTCGGTCACTGGCGCCCCTAAAAAAAAAAAAAAAAATTGAAAATACAGGTTAGCCGCGAACGAATATCTGCCCACTGATTCGATATCAATGGAATATTCGATGAATGAAATATCATAGATGGATATCGTTTCACTTAGAAGTTAAAACTCTTTTTGCAAAAAGGTCTCCTTTAATTTACTACCAACAATAGCGCGCGAGAACCTTTTTTTGGACTTTGAATTTTTCAGGAGTTCTCAATATAAGGAAAAAAAAATTATAAATAACCAGTTGAGAAAAAATCGGCGTGTAGGATAAAATGCGAAAAAGAAAAAAATCGATGGCGAGAATTATTATCAGTTACATGAATGAGTTTAAACTCTAAAAGCGTAATATCAAGATTCCGGTAGCGAATTGCCGCCAAGTACTAAGAATAGCGAAATAAATAAATCATTTTTATTTTTCCCATTTCTATTGTTTCCTCCTTTTTTTAATCTTCGAAGACATTTATTATTTAGGTCATTTTGGTATGCAATATTTGGTATAAAAAATTCATGCATCAACTTTTAGTAGAAAAATTAACTTGATGCATGAATTCTTTTGTACCAAATATTGCATAACAAAGTTTTAATTTTAATTTGATTATTTATTATGGAAAAAAAACTATAAAATAACTATAAAATTTTTAGTGAAAAGAACTCATGCATCAACTTAGTAAGTTCTATTGTTTTCTCCTTTTTTAAATCTTCAGAGACATTTATAATTTAGGGCATTATTTTTTTTTTTTAACTTTGAATGTTCAACATTTAAATTAAATTCAATTTTGTAACATATTGTTATAGAATTATCAAATGATATTGAGTTCATAAAACTCTGAAAAATTCTTTTACATTTTCGAAGATTTATTGAAGATATATATGAATTTGAGGTTTACTATTTTAAAGAATTCAATTTTTATCTCTAAAATAAATTATATCGAAGATAGAGGAAAATGTGGAAAAGTTTTGTATAATTTTATAGATTCCTATTAATCAGTACCACGAATCAGAAAAATGTAAAAATGTTTTCCCTATGTAAATCCCACGATTTCAAAAAATGAATAGTATCATCATATTTTTTTGTTTTCCTGATTTCTCTTTTTTCTTTTCTTTTTTCATATTTTTAAAGATATTAATTATTTCAGCCGTTGTTAATTTTATTAGTGCCTCGATTTAAATCATCATTATAAGTTTTTTTTTAATTAATTTTTTTTTACTGAAAATTTATCTCTTTTAGTTAACAATTCATTTATTTGGTTTAAAATTCAACTACTTGTTTAGTAGTTCACCTTCTTTGTTTTCATTTGATTTCTTTGTTTGATAATTTAACTATTATGTTGAAAATTCGCTTTTTTGGTTGGATTTAACTTTTTTTACCTATTCAAGTTTTGATAAAAAAATTCACCTTTTTTCGTTAAAAATTGAACTATTTAGTTTTTAAAAAATGTTTAGTTAAAAATTCATGTATTTTGTTGGAAACTCGTCTTTTTGGTGAAGAATTCATTAGGTTAATTAAAAATGTATCTATTTTATTTAAAATTCGTTTTTTTAATTTATCTCTTTGCTTGAAAATTTAGATATTTTGTTGAAAAATCGTTATTTTGTCTGTTCAAATTTTTTTTCTATAAGAATGGTACTATTCCGTTTTCGGTTGAAGATTCATTTTTTTAGTTGAAAATTCAACTGTTTGGTTGGAAATTGATCTTTTTATTCAAAAATTCAACTATTTGTAGCAAATTCATGTATTTGTTGAAAAATCGTAGTTTTTGGTTAATATCAACTGTTTTGAATTTTAAATTAAAATCTTTTTTGTGTTGAAGATTATCATTTTAGTTGAAAATTCATCTCTTTGTTTCAAAATTTAACTATTTTGTTGAAAATTCTTTTGTTTGTTTTTAAGTAATTTTTAAACGATAAACTGAACTATTCCTCTTGGTTGAAAATTCATCTTCTTTAGCAGAAAATTCAATTATTTGGTTTGAAATTGATCTTTTTGTGTAAAATTTTAACTACTTGTTTGAAATTTGAACTAAATTAATAAATATTATTTTTTGTTCGAAGATTCATCATTTTAGTTGAAAATGTAAATATTATATTGAATTTTTTTTTAAATTTTATCTGTTTGGTTACAAATTTAAATATTTTGTTAAACAAAATTTTTTCCTGTTGAAAGTCATTTATTGTTCTCTACAAATATTACTATTACATTCTCGGTTGAAGATTTTCTTTTTTTTTAGAAAATTACTCTTTTTTGTTAGAAAATTAATCTTACTGGTTAAAAATTGATCTTTTTCGTTAAAAATTTAACTACGTTTTTTTTTAAATTTATTTCTTTGGTTTTTAAATATTTGATTGAAAGTTTATCTTTTTAAGATGAAAATTGAACTATTTGGTTGAAAAGTCATGTTTTTTCCTGTTGAAAGTTACTCTTTTTTTGTTAGAAAATTAATCTTCTTGTGAAGAAGAATTTTTGTATTGGCATTTGGGTCTTATGGATATATTTAATTAAAAAACGTGCATTACATAAAAGTTAAATTGGCAAACGTTTCGACCACGGATAGGGGTCCTCCTCAGTGCCAGATATTCGATTTAAAATTAAACTTAAAATTAAAGCTTTGGTATGCAATATTTGGTAAAAAAAGGGGAAATTCATGCATAAACTTAGCCCTTCTATGTCATGCAGCTCCTCTCTCTCTCTCTCTCTTTCCCTCTGCGTCACTCTCTCCCTCCGCCTTTCTCTCCGTCTCTGTCACCCACACTCTCTCTCTATACGCTTCCTCTCTGCGTGTTCTTCCCTTTTCGTTGCAGAAGGTGAGATGGTTGTGGGGAAGTAAATCACTCCTTAATCCCACAAACACAATATTCACAAACACAATATTTACACACACGATAAACAAAGAAACACGCTTTTAAGTTCGAAAATGAGTTAATAATGAAGAATGAAGGTAAACAAGTGAAAATTATTATATAACAGATTTCTGTTAATATAAAGGGATAGTTTTCGACGTAAAAATTATAGAGACATCCGCTCTGTTTCAAATCACGAAGAAAACTGAAAAAGCATTCTCAGAGGTCCTCCAGTTTAACGACCTACGAAAATCCGAAAGAAAGATGCTTTTAATTTTTAAAGGGCTGTGGCAGTAAAACTGACTGAAAGTGGGAGGACCGATCGCCGGTCCACTTGAGGGAGCGACGACCGTAGTCGCCACGTGTTCTCAGAATTTTTGTCTCTTTACAACAGGGTGGTATATTTTTGAAAGTTTTTCAATATCGGTTCTTAAATTGACCGCATTCACATTACCAGCAATGTGACACATTTCCATTACCAGACGTTTCGGTAGTGACATTCATTCGCAAGAATTTTCGCGTTTTCAAAATCGAAAAAATGGTCTTTCTCAATACTATGCTTCGTAAGCATTGTCTGTTTATTAGGGACCTTATTTATATCTTTCTTATGTTCTTTAACCCGTACTCCTAGAGGACGCTTAGTTTGACCGATGTAAACCGCTTTACAATTTTGACCCTTGCACCAAATGCCATAAACAATATTGCTATTTTGTAATTTATTTAATTTATCTTTAGTGGGCCTCAATACCGACGTGAGGTCTCTGTTATTTTTGAATGCCGTAGTTATGTCGTAATACCCGAGAATTCTCGCAATTCGCTCAGATAGACCTTCCACGTACGGAATGCTGATGAAAGACCTAATTTCCGCATTTTGAACTATTTCATCAACTCTACGATGTTCATTTTGGGCCAAAATATTTAATCTGTGATTAATATTCTCTCTAACGAATGTTTCCGGGTAAAAGTTATCGCGAAGTGTGTCTTCCACCAGTCGTAAATTGTCTAGATGAAATTGCTTATCGGAAAGGAGAATGGCTCTATCAACCATATTGAAAACTACACTTTTTTTATATTTTTGTGGGTGGTTCGAATCGATCAGAGGGCTACCATGAATATTATAATTGATCACCTGTGCAAGTCTACGAGACAGTTGCATAATTATATTTTCTTTTTGGAAGTCAGAATAGCGTCAATGCTACCAATTGATATGATTAATAATTTTTATAACTTTCAAAGCATAAAAATTTCAAAGTTTTTTGAGGAGCATAAATTGAAATGTATACAAAAATTCGAGACTCTGATTAATAATGCTCAATCAGATAGAAACACATTTCATAACACCAGACTGAACGATAAGTGGTTTAAAAATCTATCGGGCGTTGATATACCAGAAAATGTGGCCAAAGTAGCTAGTCTAGGGAAAAATTATGGCGTAAAAATAGAAAAAGATCAAATACCGGTTTACGATCTCATAGCCAGTGTTGAGTCGAATATCAACAAAATACAAGAGGCAGGTCAAGATCGCGCTAGACTAAATATCGCAAGCACTATATGCGGGGTTATGAATTCTGGCTACGCGGGAAAATCAAAAATCATACAACCATTGAAAGAAATTAAACAGGCCGAAAAATTTACAAAAGAAAATCCTCAGATTATCTTTGTTAACGCAAATAAGGGCCATACTACCGTCGCGATGAAAAGAGAAGATTATGACGCGAAATTTAATGTATTAGTAGAAGATCAGGACACTTACGTTACAAGAAATAGGGACACAACCAAAAAAATTGCTAGGGAAGTCACAAAGCTAGCTAAAAAATGGGAATCGAGCGAATATATCAATGAACTCACCGCGAAACAGCTAAAGGTATACCATGCTAACCCTTCGAGACTCTATGGCCTTCCAAAAATTCACAAGACAGGTGTCCCGCTTAGGCCGATCGTTTCATATGTAGGTAGTGCTACCTACAAATTAGCTCTCCCGGAAAACGAAGTAGAAAACGTTCTACAAGTTTTTAATTCGAATGATTTTGAAATTAAATTCACGCTAGAAAAAGAACAAAATAGGGCGATTAACTTCCTGGATGTAACTTTTCACAGAAGTGACATCCAAGAAATAAACTGCAATTGGTTCCGCAAACCCACCTGGTCTGGTAGATGCCTAAATTTCGATTCGAACCACCCACAAAAATATAAAAAAAGTGTAGTTTTCAAT
>CAKNYM010051314.1:2482-14521 GCA_932195095.1 Andricus curvator
ACAAGAAAACAAGAATTTTCAACAAAATAAAATTTATTTATCAAAATATTTGAATTTTTACCCAAGAAGATTTATTTTCTACAAGAAAAGACGAATTTTCAATAAAATACATACATTTTTAACCAAATTGTTGAATTTTCAACCAAGAAGATTAATTTTCTACCAAAAAGGAAAAATTTTCAACAAAATACATACATTTTTAAGCAAATAGTTGAATTTGCAAAAAGAAGATTAATTTTCTACAAAAAAAGAAGAATATTCAACAAAATAAAATTTATTCATCGAAATACTCACCCAAGAAGATTCATTTTCTACAAGAAAAGACGAATTTTCAACCAAATAAATAAATTTTTATCAAAATAGTTGAATTTTCAACCAAAAAGATTAATTTTCTACCAAAAAGGACAAATTTTCAACAAAATACATAAATTTATAACCAAATAGTTGAATTTGCAAAAAGAAGCTTAATTTTCTACAAGAAAAGAAGAATTTTCAAAAAAATAAAATTTATTTATTAAAATAGTTGAATTTTCACCCAAGAAGATTCATTTTCTACAAGTAAAGACGAATTTTCAACCAAATAAATAAATTTTTATCAAATAAGTTGAATTTTCAACCAACAAGATTAATTTTCTACAAGAAAAGGCGATTTTTCGAAAAAATAAATACATTTTTATCAAAATAGTTGAATTTTCAAGCAAGAAGATTAATTTTCTACCATAGAAGACGAATTTTCAACAAATTACATAAATTTTCAACTAAATAGTTCGAAAAGTGGAATTTTTAAACTAAAAAAGATTCTACAAAACAGATTAATTTTGTACCAAATAGTTTCATTTTCTGCCAAATTGTTGAATTTTTAAGCCAAAAAGACGAATTTGCTACAAACCAGCTAACTTTTAAATCCGGGAATATGAATTTTTCAACAGAAAAGTTAATTTTCAACCAATCAGTTGAATTTTCAACAAAATAGTTAAATTTTCAGTTTAAGAAATTAATTTTTAACCAAAAAGAGGAACGAATTTTCAACTAAAATTATGAATTTTCAACCAAAAAAATTAACTTTAAAGAAAGTAGTTTAACTTTTAACCAAGGAGTTGAATTTGCAACCTAAAAATATGAATTTTCAGCGAAAAATGTAATAGTTGATGTTTCGATAAAAAAGATTTTAGTTAAAAATAAAAAACAGTTGGTTTAAAAAAAAAATGAATTTTCAACAAAATACTTGAATCCTCAACTAAAAAAGATTAATTTTCTACCAAACAGTTGCATTTTTAATAAAAAATACATCAATTTTCAACAAAAAAGTTAATTTTCAACTCAAAACAGATTAATTTTTAACCAGGGAGTTGCATTCTTAACCAAAAAAGCTGAAATTTCTGGAGACGGAGATGAATTTTTAAACCATAAAAATGAATATTCAAAGAAATAGTTGAATTTTCAACCGAAAACTTATTTTTTAGTCGAGAAAGAGAAAAAGTTTCTGTCAAATTGTTGAATTTTCAAATTAGAAAGATGAATTATTTACAAAACAGTTGAATTCAGAACTAAGAAGACACTATTTTTTCAAATTTGTGACACTATTTACAATATTTTTGCTCTCTGAAGCGAGTCCGAGGCCTGGAATTAATAAAAATTTTGGTTCCTCTTTAACGTCCAACATTCAAATTTAACTACGAAATTCTTGGAAATTAAAAAAAAACAGGAGCCTAAGATCAAATTTTGACAACAGACTCTTAAATGTTTCTATTTAAAATTAAAAAATATATAACTGAAAAAAAGAAAGAAAGAGCAGGCGACCTCCAAATCCCCTTCCTTCTTTTTTTCTCGTTTTTTTCTATTTTTTTTCCTTTTTAAATCAGAATCAAAAAACACCCTTTTCAGGGGAACAAAAACAAATTTTTCAACAATTCAAATTCGATCAGGAAAAATTAAATTCAGAATATATAAAAATTTGAATTATTTTTTTTTACGTTCAACATAAACTTAACTGCAAAATTTTTGGAAATTAATGCCTTTTCATCTTCTTCGCTGGATTGACTAAAATAAAAATTTTGATATCTCAGAAATCGAAATTTGAATATATTTCAAGAGATTTCTAAAAATTTTACGAGTTTGAAACAGATTCCAGGGGGTTTAAAGAAGTTTAACTGATTTTTGGGGGTTAAAAGTATATTATAGGATTTCAAAAAAGATTGACGAATTTTCCAGGAATTTTAAGAGGATCTTAACATATTTTTCAACGATTTCAGGGATTTTAAGAGATGTCAAGATTTTGAAGATTTTAAAAAATTATAAGGGATTTCAAGGTATTGAAGGTTTCAAAAGATTTTAAGGGATTTCAAGATTTTAAGGGATTTCAAAACATTTCAAGGGATTTCTAAAATTTTCACTAGATTTGAACAGATTTCAAGAGGGTTTATTAAAGAATTTTTTCTATAATTCGCGAAAAAGTGCCAGTTTTTCCACCTGTTTTTGGTGTAAAAAGTTACCGATTTTTGCTCGATGACGTGGCGCATGCGCAGTGCCGACCTTTCCGGGCAACAGTGACAAAAGTGGACAGATGCAGTGGAAAAAGTAAATGGACAGTGATAAAAGTGAGGCACAGTGACAAAAGTAAATGTTATTTCGGGTGGGTTCGTGCTGCCTCGGGTGTACTCGTGCATCGTGCGCAGCCAACTTCATTCTATTTTCCGACTGTCGTCCCTAACCTAAAATCAATTTCCTGAAAAGTCTCGAGTTGTGTATTTTGTATGTACTTTTGTCACTTGGCAAAAGCAAAAAAACACCGTCAGTTTTGATAATTGCCATTGTCATTGTTGCGTCAATCGACAAAAAATCGCCTTCTTTTTACACAAAAAACAGGTAAACAAAAACTAGCACTTTTGCACAAATTATAGAAAAAGTATCGTGTCCCACACATTGAAAAAGCGACGATTTAAAACTCGTGTGATAGCCACCCTCGCTCCGCTCGGGTAGCTAACTTCACACTCGTTTTAAATCTCTCGCTTTTTCAACTTGTAGCACAATATACTATTAACTGATTTGAGGGATTTAAAAGGATTTTATAGGGTTTGGAAAGATTGATGAATTTTCCAGGAATTTTAAGAATATTTTAACAGATTTCAGTGGTTTTCATGGATTTTAACGTATTTCGAAGTTTTTAGGTTATTTTAAAAGTTATCATGGGATTTTAGAGATTTTTAACGATTTCAAGTGATTTTAAGACATTTCAAGATTTTGAAGATTTCAAAAGATTTTAAGGGATTTCAAAGATTTCAAAACATTTGAAGGGATTTCTAAAATTTTCAGGAGATTTCAAGAGATTTCAAGAGGTTTTAAAGGATTTTAACTGATTTTAGGGATTTAAAAGGATTTTATAGGGTTCCGAAAAGGTTGATGAATTTTCCAGGAATGTTAAGAGGATCTTAACAGGTTTCAGTTGCTTCAAAGGATTTTATCGTATTTTAAAGTTTTTAGGGTATTTTAAAAGATTTCAAGAGATTTTAGAGATTTTTAACGGTTTCAAGTGATTTTAAGAGATTTCAAAATTTTGAAGATTTAAAAGGATTTTATAGGGTTTCGAAAATATTGGTGAATTTTCCAGGAATTTTAAGAGGATCTTAAGAGATTTCAGTTGTTTTAAAGGATTTCAACGCATTTCAAATTTTTTAGGGTATTTTAAATGATATCAAGGTATTTTAGAGATTTTTAACGATTTCAAGTGATTTGAAGAGATTTCAAAATTTTGAAGATTTCAAAAGATTTTAAGGGATTTCAAGGGATTTCAAAGATATCAAAAAATTTGAGGCGATTTATAAAATTTGCACGAGATTTCAAGAGGTTTAAAGGATTTTAACTGATTTTAGGGATTTAAAAGGATTTTATAGGGTTTCGTAAAGATTGATGAATTTTCCAGGAATGTTAAGAGGATCTTAAGAGATTTCAGTTGTTTTAAAGGATTTCAACCCATTTCAAATTTTTTAGGGTATTTTGAATGATATCAAGGGATTTTAGAGTTTTTTTAACGATTTCGAATGATTTTAAGAGATTTCAAAATTTTGAAGATTTCAAAAGATTTTAGGGGATTTCTAAAATTTTCAGGAGATTTCAAGATTTCAGTTGTTTTAAAGGATTTCATCATATTTTAAAGTTTTTAGGGTATTTTAAAAGATTTCAAGGGATTTTAGAGATTTTTAACGTTTTCAAGTGATTTTAAGAGATTTCAATATTTTAAGAGATTTCAAGGCATTTCGAAGATTTCAAAACATTTGAAGGGATTTCTAAAATTTTCATGAGATTTCAAGAGGTTTAAAGGATTTTAACTGATTTTAGGGATATAAAAGGATTTTATAGGGTTTCGAAAAGATTGAAGAATTTTCCAAGAATTTTAAGAGGACCTCAACAGATTTCAGTGGATTTAAACGATTTTAACGTATTTCGAAGTTTTTAGGGTATTTTAAAAGATTTCAAAGGATTTTAGTGAAATTCAACGACTTCAATGGAGTTTAAGAGATTTCAAGATTTTTAAGATCTCAAATGATTTTAAGGGATTTCAAGATTTCAAAGATTTTAAGAGTTTTCAAAGATTTCAAAACATTTCAAGGGATTTCTAAAATTTTAACGAGATTTGAACAAATTCCGAAGGGTTTTAAAGGATTTTTACTGATTTGATGTTTTTGAAAGGATTTCATAGGGTTTCAAAAAGATTCACGAATTTTCGAAAAATTTCAAGAGGATCTTAACAGATTTTTCAGTGGTTTTAATGGAAATCAACCTTTTTTAAAAGCTTTTAGGATATTTTAAAAGATTTTAAGGGATTTCAGAGAAGTTCAACTATTTCAAGGGATTTAAAGAGATTTCAAGATATTCAAGGGATTTGAATGATTTTAACAGATTCGGAGGAGTTTAAAAAAAATTTTAACTGGCTGGATTTTAATAGATTTCAGGTTTTTTAGTATCTCAAATGATTTTAAGAGAATTCAAGATTTTGAAGATTTCAAATGATTTCAATGATTTCAAAACATTTCAAGGGATTTCTAAAATTTTCACGAGATTTGAACAGATTCTAAGAGGTTTTGACGAATTTTCCAATAATTTGGAAGATTTGGAAGATTTCAGAAGATTTTAAGGGATTTCAAGATTTTTAAGATTTCAAAAGATTTTGAGCGATTTCAATATTTTCAAGATTTCAAGGGATTTCAAAGATTTCAAAACATTTCAAGGGATTTCTTAAATTTGAAACGAGGTTTGAACAGATTCCAAGGGGTTTCAAATGATTTTAACTGATTTGAGGTATTTGAAAGGATTTTATAGGGTTTCAAAAAGATTGACAAATTTTCCAGGAATTTTTAAAAGGATTTTAACACATTTAAGTGGTTTTAATGGATTTCAACGTATTTCAAAGTTTCTAGGGTATTTTGAAGATTGCAAGGAATTTCAAAGATTTCAAAACTTTTCAAGGAATTTCAAAGATTTCAAAACATTTCAAAGAATTTCAAAAAATTTCACGAGATTTGAACAGATTCCAAGGGATTTTAAAGAATTTAAATTGTTTTGAGGTATTTGAATAGATTTTATAGGGTTTCAAAAAGATTGACGAATTTTCCAAGAATTTTAAGAGGACCTCAACCGCTTCCAGTGGATTTAAAGGATTTTAACGCATTTCGAAGTTTTTAGGGTATTTTAAAAGATTTCAAGTGATTTCAGAGAATTTCAACTATTTCAAGGGATTTTAAGAGATTTTAAGAATTTGAAGATTTCAGAAGATTTTAAGGGATTTCAAGATTCCAAGGAATTTCAAAAGATTTCAAACCATTTCAAGGGATTTCTAAAATTTTAAACAAGATTTGAACAGATTTCAAGAGGTTCTAAGGGATTTTAACGTATTCCGAAGTTTTAGGATATTTTAAAAGATTTCAAGGGATTTTAAATGATTTTAACTGTTTTTAGGTATTTGAAAGGATTTTATAGGGTTTCAAAAAGGTTGACGAATTTTCCAAGAATATTAAGAGGACCTCAACAGATTTCAGTTGTTTTAAAGGGTTTTAACGTATTTCGAAGTTTTTAGGGTATTTTAAAAGATTTCAAGGGATTTCAGAGAAGTTCAACTATTTCAAGGGATTTTAAGAGATTTCAAGATATTCAAGGGATTTCAATGATTTTAACAGATTCTAACGAGTTTAAAAAAAATGTTAACTGGCTGGATTTTAACAGATTTCAAGATTTTTAGTATCTCAAATGATTGAAAAAGATTTCAAGATTTTGAAGATTTCAAATGATTTCAAGGAATTTCTAAAATTTTCACGAGATTTGAACAGATTCTAACGGGTTTTGACGAATTTTCCAGGAATTTGGAAGATTTCAGAAGATTTTAAGGGATTTCAAGATTTTTAAAATTTGAAAAGATGTTGAGGGATTTCAATATTTTCAAGATTTCAAGGGATTTCAAAGATTTCAAAACATTTCAAGGGATTCTTAAATTTTTAAACGAGATTTGAACAGATTTCAAGTGGTTCTAAGGGATTTTAACGTATTCCGAAGTTTTATGATATTTTAAAAGATTTCAAGGGATTTCTCAAATTTTCATGGGATTTGAACAGATTCTAAGGGGTTTTAAGGGATTTCAACTGTTTTTAGGGATTATAAACGATATTGTAGGATTTTTTGAAGTTTTGACGAATTTTCCAGGAATTTTAAGAGGATCTTCACCGATTCCAGTGGTTTTAAAGGATTTCATCGTATTTTAACATTTTTAGGGTATTTTAAAAGATTTCAAGGGATTTTAGTGAATTTTAAGGATTTCAAGGGGTTTTAAGGGATTTTAAAGGATTGTAACTGTCTTTAGGTATTTGAAAGGATTTTATAGGGTTTCAAAAAGATTGACGAATTTTCCAAGAATTTTAAGAGGACCTCAACAGATTTCAGTTGTTTTAAAGGATTTTAACGTATTTTGAAGTTTTCAGGGCATTTTAAAAGATTTCAAGGGATTTCATAGAATTTAAACTATTTCAAGGGATTTTAAGAATTTGAAGATTTCAAAAGATTTTAAAGGATTTCAAAACATTACAAGGGATTTCTAAAATTTCAAACGAGATTTGAACAGATTTCAAGAGGTTCTAAAGCATTTTAACGTATTTCGAAGTTTTAGTATATTTTAAAAGATTTCAAGAGATTTTAAGAGATTTTAAGATTTTTAAAATCTCAAATGATTTTAAGGGATTTCAAGATTTTAAAGATTTTAAGAGTTTTCAAAGATTTCAAAAAACTTCAAGGGATTTCTAAAATTTTCACGAGATTTGAACAGATTCTAAGGGGTTTTAAAGCATTTAAACTGATTTTAGGGATTTAAAAGGATATTATAGGATTTCAAAAGGATTGACGAATTTTCCAGGAATTTTAAGAGGATCTTAACAGATTTCAGTGGTTTTGAAGGATTTCATCGTATTTCAAAGCTTTTAGGATATTTCAAGAGATTTGAGAGAATTTCAACGATTTCAAGGGATTTTAAGATATCTCAAGATTTTTAAGATTTCACAAAATTTTAAGGGATTTCAAGGTATTGAAGATTTCAAAAGATTTCAAGAGATTTTAGAGAATTTTAACGATTTCAAGGAGTTTTTATAGATTTCAAGATTTTGAAGATTTCAGAAGATTTTAGGGGATTTCAAGATTTTGAGGGATTTCAAGATTTTTAAGATTTCAAGGGATTTAAAAGGTTTTTAAACATTTCAAGGGATTTATACAAATTTCACGAGATTTGACAAGATTCCAAGGGGTTCCAAATGATTTTAACTTATTTTAGGTATTTGAAAGGATTTTATAGGGTTTCAAAAAGATTGAAAAATTTTCCAGAAATTTTTAAAGGATCTAAACAGATTTCAGTGGTTCTGTGATATTGTCGAGGCCTGGCGGGCCCTGGCGCCGCCAGGGTACATTTTTCGAAGGCCTGGCGGCGCCAGGCAGCTTTCTTGTCGCACGAAAAATTGTTCCACACAGTGTTAAAAATATAATTTAGAGACAGTATAGAATACAAAATAAAAAATATTTATGGCCATGAATAATGGATTATTATTATGACTCGAAATTTCGTGACCACAGTGAATCATGTTGGTGGGATTTTCGCAAGTCATAAATTGATTCTATTGGCCGAATTAATTAAAAATCGTGCCGGAGGTCTATTCTCAAGTCACAGAATTATGTGCCACTCAAATATGTTATTTTTCAAATGGAATAATAATACGACACGCATCTTATCGATTTGCCGGAAATTTTTTTGTTGACAAAGTTATGAGTATTTAAAAACTAAAATTTGAAAACGTGGGTTATCAAAAAATGGTCAAAATTTTGGTTGTAGTGTGATATTTTTTTATTTAATATAGGTATTTATCTTTTTCTTTCTGATTCTGTAATAATTTCTCGCCCTTTTTCGCAACTCATTGAAAATTTAAAAAAAATTCAGAGTCAATTTATTCAGGGCGTCAAGTGTCCCGGAAATCCTTGAAAACCTGAAAAACTCCTGGAATTTTTTTTTACCTTGCAAAAGCTGGAAAATTCCTCGAAAATATTTCAAAGTTTCGCATTCATTCCCGATTTTTTCAACAATTTGTATAAAGTTTTTCTTTCTTGGCTGGAAAATCTTTATTTGTTGAAAATTCTTCTTTTTGGTTAGAAAATTTACTTTCAGGGTTGAAAGTTGAACTACTTTGTTAAAAAAAATTTTGTGCGTTTGAAGATTTATCATTTTAATTGAAAATTTATCTCTTTTTTTTTTATTGTAAATTCAACTACTTGGATAAAAGTCGTACCACTTCCTAAATTATTATTTGTTTTGTTTGAAGGTTCATCTCTTTGTTTGAAAGTTTTTTTTTTAAATTAACTTTTTACCTGAAAATGTAACTTTTCCATTTTTTGTTGAAAATTGATTAAAAAAAATTTAATTTAACTACTTGGGTAAAAGTCTAACCACTTTGTTAAAAAAAATTTTGTTTGAAGGTTCATCTTTTTGGTTCAAAATTTAACTATTTTGTTTAAAATTAGTTTTTCTTAATCTAAAATTAATTTTTTACCTGAAAATTTAACTTTTACATTTTTAGTTGGTTTTAAAGTATTTTAAGGGGTTATAACGAATTTCTAGAAAATTTTAGGGGGAAAAATGAATTTCGAAGGATTTTAAAGATTTTAAGTTATTTTAAATGATTCTAAAGAATTTGAAGAGATTTCGTTTAAAAAAATTTTAGAACTCTTCATATTAAAAAGTTCTTTCTTATGGATTTTTAAATACTTTATGTTTTTAATATTACAATATAAAAATCCAGTAACGTGAAGCGCTTGTGCATTTTGTTCCAACGGTTTTTTAAGGATAAATTTAATGAATAAGATTAATTTAATTTATTTCCAAGGAATTTCAAATGAGTTCTAATTATTTAAATGGATTTGTACGATTTTCAGGAATTTTAACGAATTATGGGACGACTGAAAAATCCCGAAAAAGAAAATATTCGAAATACAAAATTGCTGAAATATAAAAATCCTGACTTGAAAAATTCTCGAATAACAAAATTCCAGAACAATTTATAATATAAGCGAATTTGAAAATTGTCGAATAATTAAATTCCGGACAGTGTATAATATTACCTACTGAATTTGAAAATTCCCGAATAATAAAATTTCCGAATTATAAAATATACGATACTGCAAAATTCCCGACACTAGAAAATTAACGAATTTAAACAACTAAGAAATTTTTTGTTTAATAAATAATATTAATTAATTAAAAATACAATAATGACATCGTTTGATCAAAAACCATTCTTTTTTTGATATTCAATCTATTAAAAATTTTTTTTTTATTTGAATTTGAAATAGCAACAATTGAAAACAAATATTTCTCAGTGCAAAAGAACAATACAAGAACAAGATTTTTACCATAAGAGCAATACTTTAAAAAAACTACTATGCATATTTTCCAAAAGAACTTGCATTGAGAAATTTTGTTTTCAATTATTGTTATTTTAAATGTAAACAATAATTAAAACAAAAAATACATTGAGCATTAAAAAAAAAAAACATTTTTCTTTCATCAAAACATTTCATTATTGTATTTTTAATAAATAAATCAAATTGATTAAAAAACAATTTTTTTAATTGTTTAAATTCAGAAATTTAAAAATTCGGTAATATTATAAACTGTCGTTCGATTAACAAAATTTTCGAAATTATGAAATTACCGGAACATAAAAATTTCGAATTGGAAAATTCGTAAATAATAAAATTTCCGAACAGCTAAAAATATTACTGAATTGGAAAATTCCCGGATAATAAAATTCCCGATAGAAAATTGCCGAATTATAAAATATACGAACTGGAAAACTCCTAAATTATAAAATTCCCGAATTCAAACAATTAAAAAATTGTTTTTTAATAAATATGATTTATTCATTAAAAGTACAATAATCAAATATTGTTATCAAAGACAATTTTTGAAATGTTTCAAGTAGTTGTAATTATTGTTCGAATTTGAAATAACAATAATTGTACAAAAATTGTATTAAAAAATAAATTTAAAAACACGTACGCCTCGAACGAAAAAATAAATTTCTCCCTAAATTTTTTTCCGAACCTGGTAACATTTTCCAAACTTTGCAAAATTCAATTCAGTACTGATTTATCTCTAAGTTTATTTTTATTTTCTTAAATTAACCATTCGATTTTTGAGAACATTTGTTGTATTTTAAAAAAATACTATGCACATTTTCAAAAAAAAATTTAATTCAGGAATATATTTTTTTCAACTATTGTTATTTTAAATTCAAACAATAATTTTTAAAAACTTCGAACATTAAACAAATTTTCTTGGAAAAAAAATTTTATTTTTAATACAGAAATAATAGTTAACAAAAAACCATGTATTTAATTGTTTAAATTCGGCAATTTTCCAGTTCGGATATTTTATAATTTGGCAATTTTCTGCCGGGAATTTTATTCTTCGGGAATTTTCAAATTTAAATTTTCAAAATATTACATTTTCATACTTAAGCATTGCCATTAATGTTGAAAACTTTATATTTCTGCCAGCGAATCTTCCATTCTTTCGTTGTTGAAACTGTTTTCTGCATAATTATTATTATAATTATTATAATTATAATTATTGCATAATAATTTCTACCTGAATTCCTAGAAAATTTTAGGAAATAAATTAAATTTTATTTCAAGAAGACGAAATATTCATGATTATGAGAATGATTCAAAACATATAAAAATTGTTTATTTAACAAATTTCAAATTTTCTTGGGCTTTTTTATATCGCCGTAAATGGATTTTCAACGACCCAAGTATATCCCATTAAAAAAAATAAATTCTTCAATGGCAGAAATCATTAAAAAGTCATTTAACAGTTTTTAAAAACTATAGATTTTCTTACAAAAAGATTGTTTCTTCTTTTCTAAATGTAAAAATGAATGTTTAATCTTTCCCCTATTTTCCCCCTTTTTCGTGAAATTATAACCTTATTTCCCTTTCTTTGAGCTCTTTTTGCGCTGCGATCCTTGTTATGTATATTATTATTATTACTATTATTATTATTATTATTAACTAGATGGACGATATACCAGATTACAAAAATATTTAACCCTTCGATTAATTAATTTAAAAATTGCGTGTTACTAGCTTGCTACTGTTTTTAAATATTTATGCTGCTATTGACACTGCTTTGAATTTCTCAAATGAGTTCGAGGCCTGCATCTAAGAGTGTGTCGTCTAAATTTGATCTTTCCTAATTTGATCGTTAGGGAAATGATTTGAGGGGTGATAGGGAAGTGAGATGAAATGATTACGGTAAGTGAGGGGAAATAAGAGGGTGAGTAGTGGGGGAAGTGTGGGGTGGGGAAATGAGGGGATGGAAAGTGAGGGGAAATTTGGCGTGGGGAAGTAGTGGAAGGGGGGGAGTATTGGATGGGCCAGTGATGAGAGGCGGAAGTAAATGAGGAAGATATTGGAGAAGTGAGGGGAAGCGAAGATTGAAGTATGGGAAGGGGAAGT
>CAKNYM010051314.1:29788-47453 GCA_932195095.1 Andricus curvator
AAAATTAAATTTAAAATTAAATTTAAAATTAAATTTAAAATTAAATTAAATAAATAATTAAATTGCACCTGCAGTTCTTATTAATTTAATCGAATTCTTTTGAATTCTTTTAAATTTCATCGAATTCTTTTGAACTCTTTTAAATTTAAAAGAACATTAGTCACATTTTTTAAAGTAAATTAGGCTGTGGCAGCCCTGAGAATAAGAAATTAAAAATTTATGCATTTTCATTTAAAATTGTTTTATTTCAGGGAAAACCCAGGGTAAATTCAGGGAATTTTGAAAATTAGGTTTTGCGGCCACCCTGGTAAAATCAGTGTGTCTAGCGAACCGGGAAATCGGGAACAGCCGGGAAAACCAGGGAATTTCATTTTAACGGAAAAAAACCGGGAATTTTATTTAAGATGGACAAAATCGACTATTTTCTATTTTATCTTTCTGTTATTGTTTAGTCGAAAATCAGAGAGATTAAAATTTTTTTCTCTTGAATAGGTTGAAAACTATCAGAATTTTCTATAAAAGAAGCCAGGCAGAAGGCATTTTGTCCATTATTTAAGGAGGTATTGGAAAAATTGTTCAAATTTTAAAGTTTTTTTTTTTTAATTTAAATAAAGGCTAGTCTAATACAAATTTTAAAAAGTTGATACAAAAAAGTTGGAAAAATTCGAAGACATCTCATCTTTCGGAAATTAATAATAAAAATTAAATGAATATTTATTTTAGATAAATTTTGTAGAAACCTCATGATGACTTATTTCATATATTTTACAAAAATAATTCTTTCAGCAAAAAAAAAAAAAATTTAATGTTGCCAACATTTTTGTTTTAATTTTAAACATGTTATTATTCCAAGGACATTCAAAAATGTTTAATATATTAGATTTTATGTAAATTTTCAGAAAATATTGAATTTTCCTCTTCTTTTGCAATATCTTCTTGAAAAATGAACAAAATGACTTCATCCTGGCTCATTCTATAGATAATTCCGATAGCCTTTGACTTATTTAGGAGGAAAAAATTTAACTCATACAATTAATTTGAAATTAAATTTTTAAATTTTTCTTTTTTAATTTTTTAATTACAATTTCTTTTCAAATTTATATTTTTTTATTTGATATGTGTATAATGTTAAATTTCCTATTTCTATACGTTTATTTGGGACGAATTACAAAAAAAAATTGTTTAAATTGATCCGGGAAAGAAATGTCCGGAAAAACCCCGGGAATTTCAATTTTTCTGATCACTAGACACCCTGATAAAACGCACTTTATGAAATATAACACTTAATGACAGGGTGGCCGCAGGTCAGGAAAACCTGGAAATCAGGGAAAAGTTAGTGAATTTTTTTGGTCAGGGAAAAATTAGGAATTTGAAAAAAAATGGCAAAAGTCAGGGAATTTCTGTAAAAAGCACTTCAAGTAACTTTCAAGAATAATCAGTCTTGTCACACAGTCACTTTTAGTAATTTTTTTTTCTGAAATCACTTTTTAGTCACTTTTTTAAGGTAAAGTCAATAAGTTATTTTTTAAAGTAAAACTATCATTTTAGTGACTTTTCTTTCAATAATAACTTTTGAATTCTGGTCTATATCTATTCGTGAATTTTCTTGAATTCTTTTACAATATTTTAGCGTATTTTTAAAGATTCGTAGAATTTTTAACAGATTTCAAAGTGTTTTTGAGATTTTAGAGTAATTTTAAAAATTCAAAGGAATTTTCAAGAGCTTCCAAAAAATATTAACGATTTTTGTGTATTTCTAAAAATTCCAATGAATTTTCAAGGGCTTTAAAAAGATTTGAAGAATTTCAAAAGATTTCGAAAGGTTTAAAATATTTTAGGGCAATTAAAAATATTCCAAGGAATTTTCAAGAGATTACAAAATTTTCAAAATATTTCAAATGATATTCAAAATTTTAGGGTATTTAAAAAGATTCCAAAGAATTTTGAATAGACTCCAATAATTTGAAGGGATTCCAAAAGATTTTTAACGATTTTTGGGTATTTTTAAAAATTCCGAAGAATTTTCAAGAGCTTTAAACAGTTTTAATGATTTGAAAAGATTTCAAAGGATATTAAAAATGTTCGGCTACTTGAAAAGATTCCAAGGAATTTTTAGTAGATTTCAATAATTTGAAGGGATTCAAAAAGATTTAAAAATTTTTTGGGCATTTTTAATTATACAAATGAATTTTCAAACACTTTAAAAAGTTTCAAGGGATTTCAAAATATTTCAAAGTACATTCAAAATTATAGGGTATTTTAAAAGATTCCAAGGAATTTTTTATAGATTTAAATAATTTCAAGGGATTTCAAAAGATTAAAAAGATTTCTGAGTATTTTTTAAAATTCCAATGAATTTTCAAGGGCTTTAAAAAGATTCAAAGAATTTCAAAAGATTTCGAAGGATTTAAAATATTTTAGTACAATTAAAAATATTCCAAGGTATTTTCAAGAGATTACAAAATTTTCAAGGAATTTCCAAGAGCTTCAAAAAGTTTCAAGGGATTTCAAAATATTTCAAATGATATTAAAAATTTTAGGGTATTTAAAAAGATTCCAAGGAATTTTTAATAGATTTCAATAATTTGAAGAAGTTCCAAAAGATAAAAAAATTTTTTGTTTCAAAAATTCCAATGAATTTTCAAGAGCTTTAACAAATTTCAAGGATTTCAAAAGATTTCAAAGGATTTGAAAAATTTTAGGGCATTCTAAAAGATTCCAAGGAATTTTGAATAGATTTCAATAATTTGAAGAGATTCCAAAAGATAAAAAAAAATTGGGTTTCAAAAATTCCAATGAATTTTCAAGGGCTTTAAAAAGATTTAAAGAATTTCAAAAGATTTCGAAGTGTTTAACAAATTTTAATATAATTAAAAATATTCCATATCCAAGGAATTTTCAAGAGATTAAAATAATATCAAGGGATTTCGAAGGATTTCAATTATTTTAAGGGGTTTTACAAGTTTTTAAGGTTTTAATACATTTTCCGATATTTCAGGAAATATAAGATTTTATGTTATTTCACGGGATTTTATAAAATATTAATGGATTTCAAATAATTCATTCACAAGAAGTGAAGTATTTCGTTTTGGAATTCACCCTGAATTTTTATTAATTCATCCTGAATTTTTTTTATTTTTTTTTTAATTCAATGAATTTTTTCATATTTTTTAATTGTTTTAATTCACATGATTTTTTTTTCACCGTGACTTTTATGAATTGCATCGAATTCCTATTCCCATTAAATTTCTTTTAATTCAATCCAATTTTACTGAAATCTCTGAAATTTTTTGGATTTTCTTTTTGTCCAAGGAATTTTAAAAAGCTTGAAATTTTTTTAAAAGAATTTTATGTATTTTAAGGTATTTTAAAAGATTCCAAGGCATTTTCAAGAGATTTCCAAATTGTCAAGGAATTTCCAAGGATTTGAATGGTGATACAAAATTTGAAAAAAATTTCATGTGGCTGTAAAGAATTTCCTAGAATTTCGGGAGATATGGAGATTCCAAGGGATTTTATAAGATTTCCGAGGATTTCGATGATTTTAAGGGATTTTAAAAGCTGGCAAGGTATTTTAATAAATTTCCCAAAATTTCAGAAATTATCAGTTTTTGCATAATTTCACGGGATTTTATCATATTTTAATGGATTTAAAAAAATTCATTCACAAGAAGTAAGGGATTTCGTAAGGATTCAAAGATTTGAAGAGATTTTCAAATATTTCTTGCATTTGATTTGGTATTCAGCCTTAATTTTTATCAATTTATTCTGAACTCTTTATCCTTAATCTTTGGAATTCTCATGAATTTTTTCAATTCCCTTGAATTCTTCTAAAAAAAACTCAATTCTACTGAATTCAATTGCTTTTTTTTAGTTTTTTTTAATTCATCATAAAGTCATTTAAATTCACCCTGAATTCTTAGGTATTTCATCAAATTCTTTTCAATTCCTTTGGATTTTTCTAAACTCGTTTGAAACTTACTGAATTCATTTTTTTTTCATATTTTTGAATTGTTTTCAAGTCACTTGAATTTTTATGAATTTCATCGAATTCTTCCCATTTCCTTTAAATTCAACTAAATTCATTCCAATTTAACTGAAATTAATGGAATTTTTAAATATTTTTTTACATTTTTGCCATTTCATTTGAATTTACCGTCATGTTACCGACATCGATATCATTCCACAACTTAAGTGGTTCGTGTCCGTGCTAAGTTTCTAGAATATTCTGGATGACGTTATACATGATATTGCGCAATTTTGTTAAACGAATTTAGCGTAAACACTTTGAAGTTTATATTTTGATTTTTCCTTGTTTTTCTACTGCATCGTATAGTTATGAAAAAAAAGAACAAAAATGTAACATTCAAAGTGTTTACGCAAAGTTTGTTTCACAAAATTGCGCAATATTATTTATGACGTTATTCAAAATATTTTAGAAACTTAGCACGGACACGAACCACTTGAGCTGCGGACTGGTCCCGATGTCGGTAACATGTCGGTAACAGGAATCTTTGATTATAACTTGGATTATTTTCAAGTAAATTAGACTGTGGCAGCCCTGAGAACAATAAATTTAAAATTTATAAATTAAAATTAAAATGGTCAGGAAAAATGAAAAATTAGTCAGGGAAAAGTGCGGGAAGTTTGAAAATGATGATTTCAAATATTTTTTGTATTTTATTTGGAATTCACCCTTAATTATTATTAATTATTTCTGAATTTTTTATTGTTAATCTTTGGAATTTTTTAATTCACTTGAATTCTTATAAATTCACTCAATTCTACTCAATTCAATTGATTTTATTTAGTTTTTGTTTGATTAATTGTAAAGTCTTTTAAACTCACCTTGAATTCTTGGGTATTTTATCAAATTATTTTCAATTCCTTTGAATTTTTCTAAACTCGTTTCAAACTTACTGAATTCAAAATTTTTTTTCATGTTTTTGAATTGTTTTCAATTCACTTGAATTTTTATAAATTTCATCCAATACTTCTCATTTCCTTTAAATTCGTCTAAATTAATTCCAATTTAACTGAAGTTGATGGAGTTTTTCTGGATTTTTTTACGTTTTTGCCATTTCATTTGAATTGTTTTGAAGTCTTATGAATCGAATTCAGTAGATAAGTAAGGAAAATTCTAATCCAAGATTTCTGTTACCGTCATGTTACCGACATCGATATCATTCCACAACTCAAGTGATTCGTGTCCGTGCTAAGTTTCTAGAATATTCTGGATGACGTTATAAATGATGTTGCGCAATTTTGTTAAACGAATTTAGCGTAAACACTTTGAAGTTTATATTTTGATTTTTCCTTGTTTTTCTACTGCCTCATATAGTTATGAAAAAAGGACAAATAAAAATGTAAAATTCAAAGTGTTTGCGCAAAATTCGTTTCACAAAATTTCGTATTATCATTTATGACGTCATCTAGAGTATTCTAGAAACTTAGCACGGACACTAACCACTTGAGCTGCGGACTGGTCCCGATGTCGTTAACATGTCGGTAACAGGAATCTTTGACTGATTGATTGATTGATTCTCACCCCTGAGAACAATAAATTAAAAATTTATAAATTAAAATTAAAATGGTCAGGAAAAATTAGTCAGGGAAAAGTGCGGGAATTTTGAAAATGTTTTGCGGCCACCCTGTTAATGAATTAACGCGAGGAAACGAGAATCTCAGAAGTGGTGATATCGATTGTACGAACGAATAAACGTTGTGGTTTATAGTGTGCAAGTGCAAGTATTCCGAATTTTCGAAATAAAATAAAAAAATGTTATAACTCTGAGTTTTGATGATAGGATCGTTCTGTGTTTTAGGAAGTTACAAGGATTCTAGAATGAAACATTTTCGAATTTAAAGTCAGTAAAGAAGGTAAATTTACAATATAGGATTAATGTATGCTTTTCGGCTGTACTAGAGAACTTTGTAGTGTGAAAGATAGTCAAGATGGATAGATTTTAATAAGGATCAATTTTTTGATTTTAAGATATAAGAGTTCAATCACATTCCGCTTACATCGCGTCTCCATATTTCTACCTGAATTAGTCCTTCGGACTCTTGTTGTGATCGGTATCCTGGCCTCGAGTTTGTCGGACATTTCAGACACGCCAGAGGCATCTATTTAGTTACCTATTTCGGGATTAGTCTATGGTAGATTGCCAATATTTATAGTAGTGATTAGTCGTAGAGCCATTTACTTACGATAGACAGTTTTAACTTACATGAAACAGTTGCAAAAAAAAACAAAAAAACAATATATAAACAATATATTGTTTATATATAATATATTGTTAATATTGTAATGTAATATTGTTAATATTGTATATAATATATTGTTAATATATAAACAATATAAAATGTATATAAGCCTATTTTATTACTTAGTAGATTAGTTATTTCATTTTTAGTTGCGCACTTATTTCTAGATTCAAAGTTTTTTTTCTTCATTTTTTTATCTGCCTATTCCTCTTTTTCCCCTTTTCCCTGCTGGAAGTAAAAAGATAGAGGTCCTGTCCCTGGTGGAAAAAAATTTTTACTGGAAAGTTCTACATTACAAGTGTAATTTTTTGTAAAAAAATGTACAAAATTTAACAATACAATACAGTTAAATACTGGCGTGATTTCGGAAAACACCGTTAACTGCAAAATGAACGAAGCCGATCTGCATTTTTTTTTATTCTTGACTAATTTGCATACGATCTTTTCATTTTTGCAAGAAAAATTCTTAAAAAATGTAGATTAATTATCTAAAATGCATTTAACGGTGTTGATTGGGATGCTGAAATTCGAGAAAACGCCGTAACGGGCAGTTACGGCTCTCTTCGAATTACGGACCTCAGAGTTTGGCCTGTCGTGATTTGAGAGAACGCCGTTCACGGCAAAAGAATATAATAACTAATAATAAGTGCAGTTACGGCGTTTCTCGAATCACAAACTTTTTTTCTCGGGGTTCGATGATTCCGGAGAACGCCGTAACTTACGGACCTCTCCGAAATCACGAAGGTTCGAAATTGCCGTCCAATAATTTTGGTAAAGTCCGTAACTGCTCGTTACGGCGTTTTCTCGAATTTTGACGTCACGTATTTAGTCGTCTCTGATATACGCCTGCAGTTAACGGTCAGTTACGGCTCTCTCTCAAATCAAAACTCGCCAATCTTTGCAGTTAACGGTGTTTTCAAAAAATTACGCAATAATTATTTTTAAAGTTATTAACAATTTAAAAAAATTATTTTAATAATCAGGTGTATCTTTTTTTCACGATTCCAACGATATAAAAAACTCATTTTTCGATTTTTTGCAGTTAACGGTGTTTTTCCTAATCACGGCAGAATACAAATAGCTAATTTTCTTCTTGTATTTTCTTGTAGAAAAGTAAAAAAGTCACAATAAAGTATAAGTTTCTAGAATTCAAAAATTTCTATAACTGTTTAATAATATATATATTTTTTTACTTTGTTGTAAAAATCTACAAGATATTACAGAAAACTACAGGATTTCACATTTTTTTAATTTGGGTGATTGACGTCTTAAAAACACTTTTAATTTTACGTAAATTATTGTAGAAAATTACAAAAAAATATAAATTTTTACAAATAATACTTTTAGAATCTGCATCAACGTTTCGACTTGTACTTTACTGTCAATTTTTGTATGATATGTAATATATAAGTCTCTAAAATTAAACAAAAAAATATTGACTTAAAACCTTCGAGATTATTTTTTGATAATTTTGTAAATATTTTTACATCTTTTTAAACAATCTCTTTAAATTAATTTATCAACGTGAAACTTTATATAAAATTTTCACAGGAATCTTAAGAAAATTCGTTTATTATCTTGAAACCTTTCAAAATTCTTAAAAAGCTTCAAAAACCTACATGCTGATTCAAATTTTTAGAAATAATATATAATAAATAATAAATAATCCACCTATAGTCCGGGATGATCCTTTTGCACTCCACTTTAATCCAGGGTAATTTACTTGTAGTCCAGGGTAAGCCACTTGTAATCCAGACTAAGCCACTTGTAATCCAGAGTAAGCCACTTGTAATCCAGAGCAAGCCACTTGTAACCCAGAGTAAGCGACTTGTAATCCAGAGTAATCCACTTGCAATACAGAGTAAGCCACTTGTAATACAGAGTAAGCCACTTGTAATCCAGAATAAGCCACTTGTAATCCAGAATAAACCACTTGTAAGCCACTTGTAATCCAGAGTAAGCCACTTGTAAGCCAGAGTGAGCCACTTGACATCCAGAGTAAGCCACTTGTAATCCAGAGTAAGCCACTTGTAATCCAAGTAGGCCACTTGTAATCCAGGGTAATCCAATTCTAATCCACTGTAATACACTTGCAATCGGAGTAATCCAAATAATTCAGAGTAATTCAGGTCATCCACACTTGTTTCCCGAATAATCCACCTATAATCCGGGATGATCCCTTTGTACTCCACTTTAATCAAGGGTAATTTACTTGTAGTCCAGGGTAAGCCACTTGTAATCCAGAGTAAGCCAGTTGTAATTCAGAGTAAGCCACTTGTAATCCAGAGTAAGCCACTTGTAATCCAGAGTAATCCACGTCTAATCCAATTCAAATCCACTGTAATCCGTTGCAATCGGAGTAATACAACTAATTCAGAGTAAGTCAGGTCATCCACATAATACACTTGTTCCCCGATTAATCCACCTGTATTCCGGGATGATCCCTTTGTACTCCACTTTATCCAGGGTCATTTACTTGTAATCCAGAGTAAGCCACTTGTAATCCAGAAAAAAACCACTTGTAATCCAGAGTAAGCCACTTGTAATTCAGAGGAAGCCACTTTTAATCCAGAGTAAGCCACCTATAATCCTGGGTAATCCACTTTGAATATAGTGCTAATCTGCTGTAATCTACTTGTTTTCGAATTAATCCAGAAAAATGCCCTTGTAATTCAAATAATTCAGAGCAATTGAGGTAATTCAAATAATCCACTTATTAGCACGAATAATTCACCTACAATTTGGTAGTTGAGGTAATTCAAAGTAATTTTGGTAATTGAAATAAATAACTTGTAATCAGTAGTAATCCAGTTAATTCGGAGTAATTGAAATAGGTAATCCAAATAGATTTCAATTATTTTGTTAAAATTTGTGGTTTTTGTTTCTAGAAAATTAATTTTATTAGTCGCAAATTTAACTATTCAAAGAATCTGTATTATCGTAGAGAATAACAGAAAATTTTTAACGTCTTTTCAGATTAGATGGAGATATTAATTAAAAATTATTTTTAATTAATTTTTTTCCGAAAAAAGATCTTCTCCTTTCGCTCCGCTGGGAATCGAACTACAGAACTTCCGATTGTCAGTCGGGTGCTTTCCCATTAAGCTACTAGAGAGATCGAGAGAAGAAACTTTTTTCAGAAAATACACGCATTATTTTGCCAGGTGGTAAATCAAGTTTTTCAAGGAATCTGTATTATCGTAGAGAATAACAGAAAATTTTTAACGTCTTTTCAGACTAGATGGAGATATGAATTAAAAATGATTTTTAATTAATTTTTTTCTGAAAAAAGATCTTCTCCTTTCGCTCCGCTGGGAATCGAACCACAGAACTTCCGATTATTTTTCAGAAAAAAATTAATTAAAAATGTAACTATTCCATTTTTGGTTCAAAACTGATTCACTTTGGTAGAAAATGCATGTATTTTCTTAAAAATTCATGTTAACTATTACATTTTTAGTTGAAAATTAAACTTTTTGATTGAAAGTCGAACTTCTCTGATGAACATTCAGTTTTCTGGTTGAAAATTCTTGATTTTAGTTGAAAATGGTTAAATAATTAAATTTTTTTCTTGAAAATTTGTTGTTTTTTTTATTCGAAATTAATTTTTGAATTGAAAATTGAAGTATTTCATTTTTGGTTAAAATTGGTCTTTCTTAATTGAAAATTCACGTATTTTGCCAAAGTTTCGTTTTTTTTTTGCAGAAAAATATGATTTGTGCTTCAAAAGTTATCATTTTGGATGAAAATTGAAATATTTTGTTGAACATTCTTTTTGGTAGAAAATTAATCTTCTTACCTGCAAATTCATGATTCTGGTTGAACACTCAACTATTTGGTGAAAAATTAATATATATTTTAGGAAGTTCAATGATTTTGTTAAAAATTTATTGTTTTTGATTGAAAATTCAAAATAAAACTGTTTTGGATGGAAAATTTAGATTGAAAATTAATCTTCTTCGGTAACAAATTTACCTTTTGTGGTTGAAAATGAACTTTTTTGTTGACAATTCCACTTTTCTGATTGAGAATTCAACTAACTTCTAAAAAAATTCGTCTTTTTGACTTTTTTCACTTTTTGGTTAAAGTTGAATCTTTTTTTATTGAAAAATTCAACTATTTGCTTGAAAATCAACTTTTTTTTATTAATAATTCGTCGTTTTTGTTTAAATTTAACTATTTATTATTTTAAATTTAAACAATTTTTGGTGGAAATATCAACTATTATATTTTTGGTTCAGAAATCATCATTTTTGGTTGAAAATTCAACGGTTTGATTAAAAATTAATTTGTTTTGGTTGATGATTCAATTATTTTATTGAAACTGTCTTTTTTTGGTTGATTCAACTGTTTTTGATAAAAATTTAATTATTTCATTGAAAATTAACAAGTTCGCTGAAAAGTAATCATTTTTGGATTGAAAATTAAACTATTTTGGTAAAAAATCCTTTTATTTGATTGAAAATTCGTTTTTTTTTTGGTGAAATTAAACAGTTTTTAATTGAAAATTGAAATCTTTTTTGTAGAAAATTTTTGTTTCTCGAAAATTCCACTTTTTAGGTTGAAAAATCAATTGTCTTCTAAAAAATTCGTCTTTTTGGTTGAAAATGCAATTTTTTTTTGGATCGTAGTTGAATTTTTTTTTGATTAAAAATCTATCTTTTTGAATAATTTTGAATCTTTATGATAGAAAGAGAAAATATATCCCATTCTATCTCTTTCTCAATTTAAATTCACGTCAATCTTTTTCAATCTCCTCTTCTTGAAAAAGATAAACGTTAATTTAGATTGACAAAAGAGATAGCAAAATATTGATGTGGATAGATAAAGGATAGGATAAAATAGAAAGGTGGGGATTAAAAAAGATAGATAGGAATTTAGATTGAAAGAGACATAGAAAAATATTGACGAGGATAGATAAAGGATAGGATAAGATAGAAAAGGAGGGATTGAGAAAGATAGACGGAAATTTTGATTAACCGAGATATAGAAAAATATTGACGTGGATAGATAACGGATAGGATCGGATAGAGAAGAGGGGATTGAAAAAGATAGACGTGAATTCAGATCGACAAGGAGATAGAAAAGATAGGCGTGGATAAATGTAGGATACGATGAGACAGAGAAGAGTCTATCTTTTTTAATCTCCTCTTCTCTGTCTCATCCTATACTAAATCTACCAACCGTTATCTCCTTCTATCTCTTTGTCAATCTAAATTTATGTCTATCTTTTTCAATTTCTTCTTCTCTATCACATCCTATCATCTATCTAATCTTGTGAATCTTTTTCTATCTCTGTTAATCTAAATTCCTGTCTATTGTTTCCAATCCCCTCTTCTCTATCTCATCCTATCTTTTATCTATTTATGTCAATCTTTTCTATCTCTGTAAATCTTAATTCCCGTCTATCTTTTCCTATCTATTTGTCAATCTAAATTTACGTCTATCTTTTTCAATCTCCTCTTCTCTATCCCATCCTATCCTTTATCTATCCACGTCAATTTTTTACTATCTCTCTGTCAATCTAAATTCACGTATATCTTTTCCAATACCCTCTTCGCTATCTCATCCTATCCTGTAAATCTGGAAATCTTAATTCCCGTCTGTCTTTTTCAATCCCCTCTTCTCTCTCTCATCCTATCATTCATCTATTCATGTCAATCTTTTTCTATCTCTGTACATCTTAATTCTTGTCTATCTTTTTCAATGCTCTCTTCTCTATCTTATCCTATCCTTTATCTATTCTTGTCAATCTTTTTCTATCTATAGTTCCATCTTTTCCTATCCCTCAATTTCTATCTTTTTCAATCATTATATTTTCAGCAGGGAAAGAAAGTGATGAAATTACTGATTTAGCAGTCAAACACAATGCTACTAATTGTAATAGTAAAATTTCTACTAATCGGATTCAGAGATTTCTTTTTGGCTTTTTTTAAAATTCAACTTGGCACCCCTACAAATTTTTCCTTTTGCCGAGAAAATAACCTCTGACTTCTTTCAGAATTTGAAAAAAATATTTAGAGGTCGCTCAAGGCCATTTTAGGGCAAAAATGATAATTCCTTATTAAATTGACGCTATTCATTCATTATTCATTTCTGGCCCCTATGACTTGTGTTCTTCACAATTCAATATTGCACTCCGATTTTTTTCAGATTCTTACAATAACATTCAAAGGTCGCTCAAGGTCATTTTAGGGCAAAAATGGTAATTCTTAATTAAACTGACGCTATTTATTAGTTATTTATTCCTGATGCGTATGAATTTTGTTCTTTACAAGTCAATATTGCACTCAGATTTTTTTCAGACTTTTACAATGACATTCAACGGTGGTTCAAGGCCATTTTCTTAGTAAAATGATGATTAAATTAAATTTTCTCTAGTTCTTTTTTGAGAAACAGTGTCAATTTATTCATTGCGACAATAAAATGAGTCAAAAGGTTTAATAACTGTGTGTAATATTACTTTAAGGTCATTCAAGGTCATTTTGCGAAAAATGGTCTTTAAAATTTTTTGTCTTTTTCATGGTAGTTATTTTTTTTTAATTTTGCATCAAATTAAAATAGAAAATTTTAAAAACAGTAGGATATCAAAAAGCTCATTTTTTGCTAGTGACCTTGAATGTCCTTCAAATAATATGACAAACATTTTAGAGGAAAAATGGCCATTCATGATTATATTGACGCTGTTTATTGATTATTTATTCCTGGCGTGTATGATTTTTGTTCTTTACAAGTCAATGGTGCGCTCAGATTTTTTCAGACTTTTACAATGACATTCAAAGGTGCTCAAGGTCATTTTCTTGGTAAAATGATGATCAAATTAAATTTTCTCTTGTTCTTCTTTGAGAAACAGTGTCAATTTATTCATTGGGGCAATAAAATTAGTCAAAAGTTTTAATAACTGCGTGTGATGTTCCTCAAGGTCATTCAAGGTCATTCTACGAAAAATGGTCATTCAAAAATTTTGTCTTTTTCATGGTAGTTATTTTTTTTTAAATTTTGCATCAAATTAAAAATAGAAAATGTTAAAAACAGTAGGATATCAAAAAGCTCATTTTTTTGCTAATGATCTTGAATGTCCTTCAAATAATATGACAAACTTTTTAGAGAAAAAATGGCCATTCATGATTATCTTAACACTATTTATTGATTATTCATTCCTGGTGTGTATGGATTTTGTTTTTTACAAGTCAATAGTGCACTCAGATTTTTTTCAGATTTTTACAATAGCATTCAAAGGTGGCTCAAGGTCATTTTCTTAGTAAAATGTTGATTCAATTAAATTTTCTCTAGTTCTTTTTTGAGAAACAGTGTCAATTTATTCATTGCTGCAATAAAATTAGTCAAAAGTTTTAATAACTGTGTGTAATATTACTTCAAGGTCATTCAAGGTCATTTTGCGAAAAATGGTCATTCAAAATTTTTTTCTTTTCATGGTAGTTTTTTTTTTAATTTTGCATCAAATTAAAAATAGAAAATGTTGAAGACAGTAGGATATCAAAAAGCTCATTTTTGACTTAATGACCTTGATTGTCCTTCAAATAATATGACAAATATTTATCAAACAACTTGTCTAATTTTTGTTGCCGAAATGAATAAACTGACACTGCTTCTCTATAGAAAAAAAACTAGACAAAATATCATTGAATCAACATTTTATGAAGAAAATGACCTTGAGCCATCTTTGAATGTCATTGCAAAAATCTGAAAAAAAACTGAGTGCAATATTGACTTGTGAAAAACAAAATTCATAGGCGTCATAAATAAACAATCAATAAATAGCGTCAATTCAATTAAGAATTACCATTTTTGCCCTGAAATGACCTTGAGCGACCTTTGAATGTTATTGTAAAAATCTGAAAAAAATTAAAGTGCAATTTTGAATTGTAAGGTACAAAATTCATGCGTGCCAGAAATAATATTCAGAAGGTTTAGAAGTTTTTAATAGATTCTACAGAGAATGAAAAAATTTTCTTTAGATTTCTGAAGATAGTTATAATTTTTTATTTTGAAAAATAAATTTTAAGGGAATTTGAAAACGTTTCAAAATATTTCCAAACTTTTCAAATAATGAATCTGGAAGACTTTACGGCTAAATTTCCATTTATTTGTTTGAAATTTTAGGAAAAATACGAATAATTTTAAAAGATATTTCGAAGGTTTAGAAGTTATGAATAGATTCAACAAAAATGTTAAATTTCAAGGTTTCAAAATTTCTTTAGATTCCTACGAAAATTTAAAATTTGAAGATTTCAAAAAATCTTGAAAAAATGTAGATTTTGAAAAATTACGGAAAAAATAAGTTTTTAAAGAATTTTTGAGGTTTCAAGAGAATGAAACAGTTTTTTTTAGATTTCTGAAGATAGTTATAATCTTTTATTTTGAAAAATAAATTTTAAGGGAATTTGAAAACCTTTCAAAATATTTCAAAAATTTTCAAATAAAAAATCTTGAAGATTTTACGGCAATTTTTTTAATTCATGTATTTCAAATTTTAGGAAAAATACTAATAATTTCAAAAGAAATTGAGAAGGTTTAGAAGCTTTGAAGAGATTCAACAAAAATTTTAAATTTAAAGGTTTCAGAAAATTTCGAGAAATGTAAATTTTGGAAAAAAAAGCTTTTTAAGAATTTTGAAATGTAGATTTTTAAAAATTACGCAAAAAAGTTTTTAAAGAATTTTGAATGGTGCAATAGAATGAAAAAAAAATCTTCATATTTCTGAAGATAATTATGATCTTTTATTTTGAAAAATTAAATTTAAGGGAATTTAAAATAGTTTCAAAAATTCTGTTTTCAAAAAATTTCGAGAAATGTAAATTTTTGAAAAAAAGGTTTATAAGAATATTGAAAGGTTTCAACAGAAATGAAAAATTTTCTTTAGATTCCTACGAAAATTTAAAATTTGAAGATTTCAAAAAGATGTAGATTTTGAAAAATTACGAAAAAAATAAGTTTTTAGAGAATTTTTAAAGGTTTCAAGAGAATGAAACAATTTTCTTTAGATTTCTGACGATAGTTATGGTCTTTTATTTGAAAAAATAAATTTTATGGGAATTTGACAATGTTTCAAAATATTTAAAAAATTTTCAAATAAAGAATCTTGAAGATTTTACGGTAATTTTTTTTATTCATTTATTTTAAATTTTAGGAAAAATACGAATAATTTTAAAAGACATTTAGAAGGTTTAGAATTTTTGAAGAGATTCAATTTCAAGGTTTCAGAAAATTTCAAGAAATGTAAATTTTGGAAAATTTGAAAAAAAAGCTTTTTAAGCATTTTGAAATGTAGATTTTTAAAAATTACGAAAAAAGACGTGTTTAAAAGAATTTTTAAAGGTTGCAAGAAAATGGATAAATTTTCTTTAGATTCAGAAAGGTTTCAAAATATTTCTAAAGTGTCAGCAGAAAAAAAGAGAATTTTACGAAATTTTTTTATTTTATCAAAAATTCTAATAATTTTAAGGAATATTTAGAAGGTTTAGAAGTTTTTAATAGATTCTACAAAAATTTTTAATTTCAAGATTTCAAAAAAATTTAGATTTTGAAAAATAAGATTTTAAAGAATTCGAACAATTTAAAAATATATTTAGAAGGTTTAGAAGGTTTGAATAAATTCAACAATTTTTTAAATTTAAAGATTTTAAAAAATTCGAAAAATTTAGATTATGAATAATTACGAAAAAAAGTGTTTTTAAAGAATTTTGAAATGTTTCAATAGAATGAAAAAAATTGTCTTCATATTTCTGAAGATAATTATGATCTTTTATTTTGAAAAATTAATTTTAAGGGAATTTCAAATAGTTCCAAAATATTTCAAAAATTTTCAAATAAAGAATCTGGTTTCGAAAAATTTCGAGAAATGTAAATTTTTGAAAAAAAAGCATTTTAAGAATTTTGAAAGGTTTTAACAGAAAACAAATTTCTTCAGATTCCTACGAAAATTTAAAATAATTTTTTATTTTTAAACATTAATTTTAAGAGAATAGTTAAAAAGATTTCAAAAAATTTAAAAAGATTTCTAAAACTACTTTTCTAAAAAATTATAAAATATTTGTCAATTCATTCCAAACGTGTTCAGCAGGAAAAATCTATTCGGAAACACTAGGTGCCATCTTTTTCGCATCAAAAAAATTGAAATTTGCAGGGCAGTGTAATTAATCAATAAATAGCGTCAATTTAATTAAAAATAGCCATTTTTGCCCTCAAATGGCCTTGAGTGACCTCTAAATATATATTTTTTTGAAATTCTGAAAAAAATCAGAGGTCATTCTCTCGGCAAAAGGAACAATTTGTAGGAGTGCCAAATTTAATTAAAAAAATAATCAAAAAAAAAATCACCCTAATACTCAATTTTGGAAATTGAAACTCGAGGTATTTTTTGCAAGGCAGGGGATGTCGAATCCTCTCTTTATAGCGTTTTTGTTCGATCTTGGGGTAGAGATGGAAAATCGGCCTGTTGTTTCTCGCTCTACCCTAAATTTGAAGGGGTTGGAGAGAGCTCAATATAAAGCACGAAAGTGGTTCGGGGTGCATGCGCCCTATGTCTAGCTCAAGGCTTTCAAGCCTACTCTGAGTTTTGGGGGACAAAAACACTTACATATATATAGAGAATCGTCTATAGGTTAAAGAGAGTCAAGAAGTTAAATTAAAATAAATAAAATAATAATAAATGAATAAATAAAAATAATAATATATATAATAATATGATAATACATAATGTAAATGTAAAATAAATAGTAATAAATAATATATAATAAATAATAATGAATAATAAATGTAAAATGTAAATAAATGTTAAATATATAATTTAACCATCTTAAGCCTGAGAAAAAATAAATAATTATAAAATTATATATTTGAAAAAATAATTTTCTTTTTTTTGAAAATTTTATTATAAATTATTATTATTATTTTTAAAAAAATTGATGTCTAAGGCTTAAGATGGTTACAGCCCAATATGACGAAGGCATTTTTGATTAAAGTTGGATTTTTTTTTCATAATAATAGATAATAATTTATAATAAAATTTTCAAAAACAAGAAAATTTTTTATTATTATAAATATAATAATGTTAAAAGATTTCAAGGAATTTTCAATTGATTTCAGTAATTTAATGGGATTTCAAAGGATTTCAAAGAATTTGAAAGATTTTAGAGTATTTTTAAAAATTCCAAAGGAATTTTCAAGAGGTTTATATAAATTCAAGACATTTCAAAAGATTTTAAATGATTTGAAATAATTTAGGGTTTTTTTCAAATTCCAAAAAATTTGCAAGATCCTCATAAAATTTCAAAATATTTTAAATGATTTGAAATAATTTAGGTTTTTTTTTAAATTTCAAAAAATTGTCAAGATCCTCATAAAATTCCAACAAATTTCAAAAGATTTTAAAGGA
>CAKNYM010051314.1:79376-95049 GCA_932195095.1 Andricus curvator
TAAAAAATTCCAAGCAATTTTCCATTTATTTCAATAATTCTAATTATTAGGGGTTTTCAAAGAATATGAAAGGTTTTAGGGTATTTTTTACAACTTTCAAGAAATTTTGAAAAGCTTTAAAAAGTTTGAAGGGATTTCAAAAGATTTCAAAAGATGTAGAATATTTTAATTTATTAAAAAAGATTCGAAGCAATTTTGAAGAGCTTGAAAAAGTTTCGAGTATTTCAAAATATTTTAAAAAATTTGAAATATTTCAGTATAGTTTAAAAAATTCCAAGCAATTTTCAATTGATTTCAATAATTTTAGGAGATTTCAAAGAATCTTAATGATTTTAGCGTATGTAAAAAAATTCCAAGGAATTTTCAAGAACTTAAAAAAGTTTTCAAGGGATTTCAAAAGATTTTAGAAAATTTGAAATATTTCATCGCATTTTAAAATATTCCAAGGAATTTTTTATTGATTTCAGTAATTTGAAAGGATTTCAAAGAATTCTAAAGATAGAAGATTGAAAAAAAAATTCCAAGGAATTCTTAAGAACTTTAAAAAATCTAACGGATTTTAAGGTATTTTTAAAACTTCTGAGGAATTCTAAAGAGCTTCAAAAAGTTTCAAGGGATTTCAAAAGATTTTAAAGAATTTGAAATCTTTTAGAGTGTTTTAAAAGATTCCAAGGAATATTCAATTCATTTCAATAATTTTTATGGATTTCAAAGAATATGAAAGATTTTAGGGTATTTTTTTTCAAACTTGCAAGGAATTTTAAAGAGCTGTAAAAGATTTCAAGGGATTTTAAAAGATTTCAAAAGATGTGGAATATTTTATAGCATTTTAAAATATTCCACGGAATTTTTTATTGGTTTCAGAAATTTGAAAGGATTTCAAAGAATTCTAAAGATAGAAGATTGAAAAAAAAATCCAAGGAATTCCTAAGAACTTTCAAAGAATTTAAAGATTTTATAGTATTTTTTAAAATTGAAAGAAAGTTTTCAACCGCTTTGAAAAGTTTCAAGAGATTTCAAAATATTTTGAAGAATTTGAAATATTTTTGTATAGTTTGAAAGTATTCAAGCGATTTTCAATTGCTTCAATAATTTTAAGGTACACATATTTCGAATGCTGCTGAAAAGCACGTTCGTAGGTTGATCGTAGCTTTGTATAGATAAGGCTGACGCAAACTCACCTCGTGTAGGTTAGAATGAATGGCTGCCGAAAGGTACCATTTCAGTATAGGTTAGGACGAAAGGCTGCCGAAAGGTACCATTTCAGTATACGTAGGTTAGGGCGAATGGCTGCCGAAAGGTACCATTTCAGTATAGGTTAGGGCGAATGGCTGCCGAAAGGTACCATTTCAGTATAGGTTAGAGCGGATGGCTGCCGAAAGGTACCATTTCAGTATAGGTTAGAGCGGATGGCTGCCGAAAGGTACCATTTCAGTATAGGTTAGGGCGGATGGCTGCCGAAAGGTACCATTTCAGTATAAGGTTGGACGAATGGCTGCCAAAAGGTACCATTTCAGTATAGGTTTGGGCGAATGGCTGCCGAAAGGCACGGGGAAAGAAACTTACTATTTCAGAAATCCCCTCACCCTCGCATAGTAAACTCCAGAGAGGTCGTCCACCTGGAAGTTTCACAAATCAGAAGGATAAGGCTGCGACTACCAAGTGTAGTGAAAACAAGAGTGGCTCTGTAGCAAGGGGCACATTGGACTCCTTCCTAAATCGGGATTCTCCGGCATCAACTGAGCAGTCAGACGACCCAAAATACGAAGAAGTGGGAACTACGTCCACGCAATGAACTCCACGACACAAAATTGCATTTTGGAATATCGGCGGGTTCAGGAAGATTTATGATCTGGATGTGAGTCAGCAGAAAAGCTTTCTGGATTATGATATCATTGGATTAACGGAGACATGGTTGACTACAAAACTAATTAAGTGTCCTGCATTGCTGAATGACTACACTACGAGTGCAGTTTTACCGACCAAGCTGCGGCGGCGCGGCGTCAATTATACGTGAGTGGCGCGGCCTATCTTCCGCCTTGGAGGTGGAGGGGATACACAGGAGTAAGCGAGGAGTCCGAGAGTGGTATCCGCCTTCTCTTTCCAACCTATGTATCCCCTCCACCTCTCAGCCACTGGATACGCCACGCCACTCACGTATAAGCGACGCCACGCTGCCGAAGCTTGGTCGGTGGAACTGCACTCTATGAGTGCAGTTCACATTGATGGAACCATTAGAATGGCAGATTATAGTTCTTCTTTCGTCATGATTCTAGAATCATTACGATAGGTGCAATTAATTAATTAATTATATAGGCGCTCTATCCTCATGAGCTGGGATCATGAGGATAGAAGGATTCTTGCATTTGGATGTGAAATATTTTAAGTTATTCAAAAAGATTCCAAGGAATTTTCCATTAGTTTTTATTTTTGAGAAATTTCAATAAATTTTAAAGACTTTGGGGTATGTTTCAAAATTTCAAGGAATTTCTAAGATCTTTAAAACAATCTAACCGATTTTAAACATTTTAAGGTAGCTTAAAAGATTTCAAGAAATTTTTGATTGATTTCAATAATTTGAGAGGATTTCAAAGAATTTTAAAAATTGAAGATTGAAATAAAATTCCAAGGAATTTTTAATAACTTTCAAAAATTCAAAGGGATTTCCGAAGATGTTCGTTTTAAAAGTATTGATGCAATGTTTTCTAATTTTTATAATAATATCTCTAATTGTTAAATACTTATCAAAGTATTTAATTTTTCAATTTGAAGTATTTCGAATTAAAAACGTTTAAAATTGAAAACTTTTTAATTTAAATAATTTTCAGTATGAAGCGATTAAAATTTGACAATTTAAAATTTCGAATGAAATTGATTGTTTAAGGAAAAGCTTATGAAATTCTAGAATATTAAATTGTGATTACACAAAAAAATTATTATTCAACATTAAATTGTTAAAACCAATTTTTTTACGATCAAAAAATGAATTCACCATCATTTATACTGTTCGAAATGTCAAAATCACTTGTAAATCTTTAAAATATAATTATTATAAAAAAACGTTTAAAATAAAAAGTTATTTAAAATGGGAAACATAAAAAATAAAACAATTTCAAATTGTTAATTATACTTTTCATAATTCGACTATTTCAATTTTAAATCCAAAATTAAACTTATTAACACAAAAAAATTGAAAATTTAGCATTTCACATGAACATTCAAAACTTCATTGTAACCATTCAAAATTAAAGAAATGATTCAATTACTGAGGTTTCAATTTGAGATAGTTTAATTTTTATCTGTTTTGATTTTTAACAACACAGTTTTCAACTCTCTAATTTCAAATCATGTAATTCTTAAAAATTTAGAATTATTATTCATTCTTCAACTTTTCCAATAAAATATTTTTCAATTGTAAATGAATTATTTTTTTAAACTTTCAACTAAAAAAAGGGACAATTGTAAGATATTACATTCAAACTTAAAAATTAAGAAGAATAATACAAAACAATATCGCAATGATTTCAATTTTTGGAAATTTTTTTTCAAGTTGAGTTTGAAATGTTAAATATTTTTGAACACATACAAATAAAAAATAATTCAATTTTCAAAAATCTTCTCATTTTGCAGGTTTGAATTTGAAACATTACTCGTCTATTTTTTTATTCTTTTGAATTCATTTTTGAGGCACTTATTTCAAAATTGTTTAATTGTCTAAAATTAAAACCAAGAAATGTATGATACTTAAATCTAAAAGTATTAAATTTAAAACTGACTAAAACAGAATCCAAACCTTCAAAATGAAATATCGGAATTTTTAAAGATTTGATAGTGAAATCGTCCTAAAAATCTTAATTTTTGAATTTCAAACCACAACATTGTGAAATTAAAAATTGGAATTTTCAAAAAATAAAACAACTTAAACGAAATATATACGATGCAAAAAAAAAGTTTAGGCCTCAATAAATAAACTGATGATTTTAAATACAATTTTAAAGATAATAAATGTATTATTAATAAGTATCATATGCTGATCAAAATGGAAGAATTTTAATTATTGTGCATCTTTAAAGTTAAATTATTTTATAAACTTTCAAAATTATGTGATTTCTAATTAAAAACTTAAAAAATTAAAGAATTCAATCTTAAAGCGTTAAAAATTAAACATTTCCAAATTTCGTTTAAAAATTGAAGCATTCTTAAATTGAAAAATTGTTTTGAATTCGAAGATTATTATAAAAAATATAAATATTTGGTTCTATACAATGAATTAATTTTCTTAAATAAAATGTATAAAATTAGTTATAATATTGAATTACTAAATTAAGGCAGAATCAAATTGGAATTTTATAAATTACCAAAAATAATGTCTTGCAAATAGAGAAAATGAATGAATTTTTAAAATGAAAATTAGGATTTTTTCATCTACTCTAATTAACTTTTCACCTTTAAAAGGTTTTTTTCCTTTTTCATGCATAAAAGTTGCAGTACTCAGCGCATTGTACATTTTCTGCTGCCCGTCCATGATAAGTGGATTACCTCAGCGGTTGTTGGGCTTCTGGTTTCTAATTTTCTACAGTTCTTTTTGCTAGAGAATTCTGTTATTTCATTTTGCAAAAAAAAAATATGCATCGCAATTCGAAATTTTTTCAGTGCAAATAAAAAAAGTATTAAAAAAAACAATAAATGTATAAATAATTATAAATAATAAAAATAAATTTATAATAATATTTAAATGATATAAAAAATAATTAGTAACGAAAACATTTTATTTCGTAAAATATTACAGAGGATATTACGTACAAAGAAACATGATTTGTTGAATTTGTTTATGATGAAAATTAATTAATTAGACCACAAGTTTTTTTTTTAATACAAATTCATCAAATCTCACACCTTTTTTCTTCTCCATTTTACTATAAACTGAATAATATACTATATTACTATAGAAAATCCAAATTTTTTGGGTGCTTTTAAACAAAATTTTTAATTCAAAGAATTAAGTTTTAAGTTTGAAAGCAATCTCAATTTTTTAATTATTTACAATAAGTATAGACTTATCATTCTTGTACCACTTCCTAATTATAATATACAATTGTCTGTTTTGTACTTAAACTCATATACTTTACACTTACGTATTTCTGATTATTTGATAATCCTACGAATAAAATAAAAATTATAGAATTAAATAAAGTTGTAGTTTATTTACAATTTGTAATATCAATATTTTTATACTTTTAACAAATTAAAATGAATTACATTTAATAATGTATTAAAAATTAATCTTAAATTAATAGGATATCAATTTTCAACCCTAGGATGCACAAATCCAAACCGTATCATCTATATTTACAAATCTACTAAAAAGAAATTAAAATTTGAGAAGGAATAAGACACTCCCTAAATTAAAATCCACAAGCATTCTAGGGTCAAAAATAACATAATTATAATCTTAGAACAATAATAACTTATTAATTCGACTCGTAATAAATACTGTAACCAGGAGTATTTTAAACATTATTTCCCAATGAAGATTTTTCAATAAATTTTCTCAATACCAAATAAATGTTCGGTTAGCCTTCTTTAATGGCAACTTTTGTTGCAGAGACGTTCCCACAGTGGATAGTAAATCCTATAGTGGATAATGATTAATTAAAAATACTAATCTATCTAAAAAATTAATTTAATTTAATCAATAGTTAAGACACGATACGTGTTAATAAATTTCATTTTAAATTAATTATCTTAAGCATATTTGCATTGTGAAATAATAATTTTCCACTATAGGTTGCGTTATCCACTGTAGGAGGTTGCCCCTACGCTTTAGAGAAAAAGAAAAATAACAATGATTATGGTTTTATAGAAAAAGCTAACATCTCTTATCAGAATCTCGATTTCAAAAAGAGAATGTTTTCTGAAATTAGAAGAACTCAAATATTGAATTCTCGAGAAAAAATTATATTTATAGTCAGTCAATCGTAGATTTAATCCAGGCTAAATTTGATGAGATCTTGTCATAAAGTCGAGGCCTTTCAGTTCCGGGTTTGGAACAAGCTATTCTCCAACTGCTAACTCCTGCCAATGCCCATCGACGATTGTCTCCTAGCAAGCAAAGCATTGGACTTCCTGCCACTTCCTCTTCCTGAAAATTACATTTTTTTAATTTTTTAAAAAGAATTTTTGAAAATAAAAAAATTAGACAAAGTAGGTGCCGCGTGCCTACAAAAATGGGTTTCTTAGCCTATTAGGACGTTTACAGTCGTTAAAACCTCCGCCTCTCATAATTTCCCTCCCCTACTCTCCCTATCTCTCCCCACCACTTTCTCTACTTCCCCTCCCAGATTCCTCCTCAGTTATCCCACTCATCCTCCGTCATTCCCCCTCACAACCTCACTCCTCATAACTTCCCCTACTACCTCCACTTTCAACCCCTCATTTCCCCTTACTTCCCTACTACCGTCTTTTCATGTCTCCTCTCTTCCCCGACTTTCCATACTTCTCCTCTCCTCATTTCTCCTCGTTTCCCATCACTTCCCCTACTACCCCCACTTTCTACCCCTTATTTCCCACACTTCCCCAACTACCCGCCCCTCATGTACCATTACTTCCGCGCCTACAAAAATGGGTTTCTTAGCCTATCAGCACGTTTACAGTCGGTAAAACTTCCGTCTCCCATAATTTCTCTCCCCTACTCCTCCTATTTCTTTCCACTTCCTCTACTTCCACTCCCAGATTCCTCCTCACTTATCCCACTCATCCTCCGTCATTTTCCCTCGCAAACCCTGCTCCCCTACCTCATTTCCCCCGACTACCCCTCATTCCACTCCCCTCATTGCCCCTTACTTCCCTACTACAGTCTTCTCATGTCTCCTCTCTTTCCCGACTTTCCATACTTCTCCTCTCCTCATTTCTCCTCATTTCTCCTCATTTCTCATCAGTTCACCTACTACTCCCACTTTCTACCCCTTATTTATGTCACTTCCCCTACTCCCCTCCCCTCATGTATCCTTACTTCCGCGCCTACAAAAATGGGTTTCATAGCCTATTAGGACGTTTACAGTCGTTAAATCCTCTGCCTCCCATAATTTCCCTCTTCTACTCCCCCTATTTCTCCCCACTTCCTCTACTTCCCCTCCCAGATTCCTCCTCACTCATCCCACTCATCCTCCGTCATTCCCCCTCGCAAACCCTGCTCCCCTACCTCATTTTCCCTCACCACCCCCTCATTTCACTCCCCTCATTTCCCATAACTTCCCTTACTACCTCGACTTTCAACCCCTCGTTTCCTCTTACTTCCCTACTACCCTCTTCTCATGTCTCCTCTTTTCCCCGACTTTCCATACTTCTCTCCTCATTTCTCCTCATTTCCCATCACTTCCCCTACTACCCCCACTTTCCAACCCTCATTTCCCTCACTTCCCCTACTCCCCTACCCTCATGTATCCTTACTTCCCCTACTTTACATAATTCCCCTCTCCTCATTTCCCTTCATTTTTCCCTCACTGACCCTACTCCCCCATCCCTCATTTTTCCTCACGAAACCCTTGAAATAATAAATCTAATATTAGGGAAAATTGATATTCAAATTTGCAGAAGACCCACAGTGGGGCAAAAAAAATTTCCGGACAAATTAGAGGGCACAATTTTTATCCAATTTCAGCATTAAAAAAAAAGTTAACTAAATTTTAAAGAGATTAGCATATTTCTAATTTTTTTTTATATTATTAATTTTTTATTGAACAACAAAGTTGACATTTTAAAGTATTTTGTTATAAACGATCCCTTCTTGACACTTCTTAATCTTACCGAATTTCAAAATTCCTGATGATAGATGATTCCCAAAATAAAATTTCCGACATTGTAAAAACTCCGGCACTTTCAAATTACCGATACAGGAAAATTTCCGAATCTGAATAACTAAACAAATTTTTAATTTTTTTGTTCAAGGAAAGTCAGGGATTTAAAAAAAATATTGCAAAATTCACTTTTAGTCACTTTTTTTCTCAAATCAACTTTTTGTAAATTTTTAAAGGTAAAGTCACTATAGACACTTTTTCTGATTAAAAAATCACTTTAGTAACTTTTCTTTCAATAATAATTATAATAATTAACTCATGGGTTAACTTTCTTGAATTATTTTGAAATCTTTTAGGGTATATTAAAAGATTCTAAGAAATTTTTGATTGATTTTAATGATTTCAATAGATTTCTAAGAATTTTAAAGATTTTAGGGTATTTTTAAAAATTCCAAGGAATTTTCAAGAGCTTTAATAAGTTCCAAAGGATTTAGAAAGATTTCAAAGGTTTAGAATATTTTAGGGTATTTAAAAGGATTCCAAGGAATTTTCAAGTGTTTTAACAAATTTCGAAATATTTCAAATGATTTTAAAGATTTTAGGGTATTTTTAAAAATTCGAAGGAATTTCCAAGAGCTTTAGACAGTTTGAAGGAATTTCAAAAGATTTTAAAGGATTTCAAATTGTTTAGGGTATTTAAAAAATTCAAAGGAATTTTCAAGATTTGAGGGTATTTTTAGAAATACCAAAGAATTTTCAAGAGCTTTAAAAGGTTCAAAAGGATTTAGAAAGATACCAAACATTCCAAAATCTCAAGAGATTTTCAAGGATTTTAAAGATTTAAAAGTATTTTGATCAATTCCAAGAAACTTACGAAAGCTTTAAAAAGTTTCTAGGGACTTCAAAAGATTTCAAAGGATTTCAAATTGTTTAGGGTATTTAAAAAAATTTCAGGGCCATTTGAAGAGATTTCAAAGAATTTTAAAGATTATAGGGTATTTTTAAAAATTCCAAGGTATTTTCAAGAGCTTTCCAAAATTTCAAGAGATTTCAAAGGATTCTAAAGATTTTAGAGTATTTTTCTAAATTCCAAGAAATTTCCGAAAGCTTTAAAAAGTTTCTAGGGATTTCAAAAGATTTAAAATTGTTTAAGATATTTAAAAAATTCCAAGGAATTTCAAGAGATTTCAAAGAATGTTAAAGATTTTAAAGTAGTTTCGAAAATTCCAAGGAATTTTCAAGAGTTTTCAGAAGTTTTAAAAGATTTAGAAAGATTTCAGAAGGATTAGAAATATTTTTGGGGTATTTTTAAAAATTCCAAGGAATTTCTGAAAGCTTTCAAAAGTTTCTAGGGTTTTAAAAAGATTTTTAAGAATTTTAAATTGTTTATGGAATTTAAGAACATTCCAAGGAATTTCAAGAGATTTCAAAGAATGTAAAAGATTTTAGGGTAGTTTTGAAAATTCCAAGGAATTTTCAAGAGCTTTCAGAAGTTTTAAAAGATTTAGACAGATTTAAGAAAGATTAGCAATATAGTGTCTAGGGATTTCAAAAGATTTCAAAGGATTTCAAATTGTTTAGGGTATTTAAAAAAATGTCAAGGCCATTTTAAGAGATTTCAAAGAATTTTCAAGATTATAGGGTATTTTTTGAAATTCCAAGGAATTTTCAAGAGCTTTCCAAAATTTCAAGAGATTTCAAAGGATTCTAAAGATTTTAGAGCATTTTTCAAAATTCCAACAAATTTCTGAAAGCTTTAAAAAGTTTCTAGGGATTTCAAAAGATTTTAAAGGATTTCGATTTGTTTAGGGTATTTAAAAAATTCCAAGGAATTTCAAGAGATTTCAAAGAATTTGAAAGATTTTAGGATAGTTTTGAAAATTCCAAGGAATTTCCGAAAGCTTTAATAAGTTTCTAGGGATTTCAAAAGATTTTAAAGGATGTCAAATCGTTTAGGGTATTTAAAAAATTCAAAGGAATTTTCAAGATTTCAGGGTATTTTCAGAAATACCAAAGAATTTTCAAGAGCTTTAAAAAGTTCAGAAGGACTTAGAAAGAATTCAAAGAGTTAAAAATATCTTAGGGTATTTAAAAGGATTCCGAGGCATTTTCAAGTGCTTTCCAAAATGTCAAGAGATTTTAAAGGATTTAAAAAAAATTTTAAATATGTATTTTGAGAAATTCCGAGAAATTTTCGAAAGTTTTACAAAGTTTCTAGGGATTTCAAAAGATTGCAAAGGATTACAAATTGCTTAGAGTATTTAAAAACATTTCAAGACCACTTTAAGAGATTTCAAAGAATTTTCAAGATTATAGGGTATTGTTTGAAATTCCAAGAAATTGTCAAGAGCTTTCCAAAATTTCAAGAGATTCCAAAGGATTCTAAAGATTTTAGAGCATTTTTTAAAATTCCAAGAAATTTCCGAAACCTTTAAAAATATACTATATATTTCAAAAGATTTTAAAGGATTTAAAATTGCTTAGGGTATTTAAAAAAATTTCAAGGCCATTTTAAGAGATTTCAAAAAATGTTCAACATTTTAGGGTATTTTTAAAAATTCCAAGAAATTTCCAAGAGCTTTTCAAAATTTCAAGAGATTTTAAAGGATTCTAAAGATTTTAGAGTATTTTTTAAAATTCCAAGAAATTTCCGAAAGCTTTCAAAATTGTCTAGGGATTTCCAAAGATTTTAAAGGATTTCAAATTGTTTAGGGTATTTGAAAAAATTGCAAGGCCATTTGAAGAGATGTCAAAGAATTTTCAAGATTATAGGGTATTTTTAAAAATTCCAAGGTATTTTCAAGAGCTTTCCATAATTTCAAGAGATTTCAAAGGATTCTAAGGATTTTAAAGCATTTTTCAAAATTCCAAGAAATTTCCGAAAGCTTTGAAAAGTTTCTAGGGATTTCAAACAATTTTAAAGGATTTCGATTTGTTTAGGGTATTTAAAAAATTCCAAGGAATTTCAAGAGATTTCAAAGAATTTGGAAGATTTTAGGATAGTTTTGAAAATTCCAAGGAATTTCCAAGAGCTTTCAGAAGTTTTAAAAGATTTCAGAAGGATTATCAATATTTGAGGGTATTTTTAAAAATTCCAAGGAATTTCCGAAGGCTTTAATAAGTTTCTAGGGATTTCAAACGATTTTAAAGGATGTCAAATCGTTTAGTGTATTTAAAAAATTCAAAGGAATTTTCAAGATTTCAGGGTATTTTCAGAAATACCAAAGAATTTTCAAGAGCTTTAAAAAGTTCAAAAGGATTTAGAAAGATTTCAAAGAGTTAGAAATACCTTAGGGTATTTAAAAGGATTCCGAGGCATTTTAAAGTGCTTTCCAAAATGTCAAGAGATTTTAAAGAATTTAAAAATTTGTTTAAATATGTATTTTGATAAATTCCAAGAAATTTTCGAAAGTTTTAAATAGTTTCAAGGGATTTCAAAAGATTTCAAAGGATTTCAAATTGTTTAGGGTATTTAACAAAATTTCAAGTCCATTTTAAGGTATATCAAAGAATTTTCAAGATTATAGGTTTTTTTTTTTTAAATTCCAAGGAATTTTCAAGAGCTTTTCAAAATTTCAAGAGATTTAAAAGGATTCTAAAGATTTTAGAGTATTTTTTGAACTCCCAAAAATTTCCCAAAAGCTTTAAAAAATATATTTCAAAAGATTTTTAAGGATTTCAAATTGTTTAGGGTATTTAAAAAAATTCAAAGGAATTTCAAGAGCTATCAGAAGTTTTGAAAGGTTTAGAAAGATTTCAGTAGGATTAGAAATATTTTAGGGTATTTTTAAAAATTCCAAGGAATTTTCAACAGCTTTGAATAGTTTCAAGGAATTTCAAAATATTTCAATCGATTTGCAATATTTTAGGGTATTTAAAAAAATTCCAAGTAATTTTGAATTTATTTCAGTAATTTAATTGGAATTTCAAAGGATTTGAAATATTTTAGGCTATTTTAAAAGATTCCAAGACATTTTCAAGAGCTTGAAAGGGTTTCAAAGGATTCTGAAGTATTTCAAAAGATTTGAGGGTATTTTTAATACTTCCAAGGAATTTTAAAGAGCTTTAAAAAGTTTAAAAGGATTTACCAATTTTCTAGGATATTTTAAAAGATTCAAAGGAATTTTTAATAGATTTAAAGGTTTGAAGATTTCAAGATTTGAACGTTTTCTAAAGGATTTTAAAGATATTAGGGTATAAAAAAAATTGCAATCAATCTTCAAGAAATTTACGAAATTTCAAGAGACTTCAAAGAATTTTAAAGATGTTTGGGTATTCTTAAAACTTTCAAGGAATTTCAAAGAGCTTCAAAAAATTTCAAAAGATTTTAAATCTTTGAGGGTACATATTTTAAAAGATTCCAAAGAATTTCCAATTTGGATTTAAAAGGAATTTGAAATATTTTAGGGTATTTTAAATGATTTCAAGATATTTTTGAGAAATTTAAAGGGATTTATAGTATTTCGAAATATTTCCAAGATTTGGGGGTATTTTTAAAAAATCTAAGGAATTTTAAAGAGCTTTAAAAAGTTTCAATTCTCTAAAGGATTTTAAAGATTTTAAGGTATTTTTAAATTCCCAAGAAAATTTCAAGAGCTTTAAAAAGTTTCAAAGGATTTCAAAAAATTTGAATTTTTTTTTTTATTTGAAATTTCTTAGGGTATTTAAAAAAGTCCAATGAATTTTCAAGAGATTTACAAAATTTCAAAGAATTTGAAAGATTTTTTTTTTTAATCCAAGGAATTTTCAAGGGCTTAAAAAGTTTCAAGGGATTTCAAAATATTTCAATAGATTTGCAAGATTTTTGGAAAATTCCATAGAATTTTACGGGATTTTATAATATTTTGATGGAGATTTCAAAGAGTTTATTTACAAGAAGTAAGGGATTTCGTAGGAATTCAAAGATTTAGGAGATTTTCAAATACTTTTATAAATTCATTAGAATTCATTTGGAATTCATCCTGAATTCTTATTAATTTATCCGGAATTCTTCTAAATGCACTTGAATTCTTTTAAATTTAAAAATTTTTTTTCTTAATTCATCTTGAAGTATTTTAAACTCAGCTTGAATTCTCAGACACTCCATCAAATTCTTTTAAATTCCCTTTAATTTTTCTGAACTCCATTCTAATTTACTTAATTCAATGCATTTTTTCATATTTCTTATTTATTTTCAATTTATTTGATTAAAAAAAAAATTAATTTCATTGAATTCTTCTCATTTCCCTTAAATTCCTCTAAATTCACTTCGATTGTACTGAAATCAATGGAATTTTTTGAATCATAGAACATTTTTTCCAATTAATTTGAATTCTTTTGAATTTTACTTGAATTCTTTTGAATGCTTGTAAATTCTAAAAAAACATTAGTCACACTATTAATGCAGATTGGTCACTTTAAGTCACTTTTGGGTTTAGATAGATCACTTTTTTCAAAAATATTAGGCTGCGGCAGCTCTGAGAATAATAAATGTAAAATTTAAATTTAAAATTGTTTTATTCCATTTATAAAAGATACTACAATAAAATGTTTATAAAATCAGGATTTTGTTCTTTAAATATTAATAAAAAAAAATTTAGTGAAAACAAAAAATTAGTCAGGATTCGAGGAAATTTTTATTCAAATTTCAATTCAAAAATTAATTCCACAAAAAAAGATGGGGATTAATTTTTATGAAACATTCGCAATAAAATTTTTTTTATATAGATTCAAAAATTCAAAAAATTACTTACATTACAATCGTCCATGGAATATTCCGCTTCTGTACAAATACTATTAACCGAGGCAATGCTGATATTTTCACACCTTTCCATCTCGCTGTGCTTCAATTGCACTCTTTGTAAAATTTCACCTGAAAAAACAAATTTGGTTCAATTTCAAACAACAAAAAAATATTTTGCTTTTAACAAATTTTGTTTAACAGTCCACAGAGAAATGCGCGCATTTTAATCAAAATGAATCCGATATAGAGCTCACTCAAATGAATACCTGTGAAAAATCCAATAACTGAATGATTTATTGTATCGTGAAGAGAATAATAAATAATGAGATTTAGTCTTTTATCAGAAAATAGGTCAGCCTTAATTGCATCAATAAATGAATTGTTCATTGTTGGGGATAATCGATGAGTTCACTATCGAATTGAGATAATTGCATCATTGCAGAGGACAGTAATCACTATTCGTGATGGAAATACTATCCTGTTACCGGATCAATAATCAAATCAAGGGTTCCGGGACAAAAAGGCGTAAGTGCCAAAACTCGAATTTTACCAGAGGCACAAAAATTTGGGCCGTCCATAAAAAACTTTACCAATTTCGGGATATCCCCCCCCCCCCCAATTCCCACGCTTTTTAGAAATAAAATACGGCTGCAAAGTAGTATCAACGTATTCACTAAGGGTGCATTTATTTGTGCTAATTTTATGAGCATTTTGCTTCCTCATAAGTATCAAATAAATTTGCTTCCTCATAGAGGGAGGTTTTCCCTAACAAAAAAAATGTATACTTTCAATATTTTTCAAGCTTATGTTTCTGTCTTTCCGAAAATTTTATTTTCAGAAAATCAGAGGGCCCATCAAAATTTCAATTGATGTGTTCTGTTACAATGAACAAGATTTAACCTACGGTAGTTTTATATTTCAAATTGAAACCTCATAGAAACAATGTAACTTTTCTTAAAACTTACTGAGTAGCTATTGATTAATCAATAATGGTCTTCGAAAGTTCGTCAAAAGATCAATCCACGCATCTCAAAAACGCAAACAATTACATCAAATGCAGTACTGTTATATTCCCAATAAAAAAAAAAAAACTTTTATAAACAAGGAAACTAATTTTGCTGAAAATTTTAAAATAGATATCGATAGTTTATGGGAGATCATGAAAAGTTCTTAATTTTGGCAATAGATGCATCTCGAAGACACGAACAAATATATTATATACATTATAGTTGTATTCCCAATATTAAAAAAGTTTTCCTTATATCAACAAGATAAACAACATATTTTTCCAATTTATAAATCGGTATTGCTAGATCATAAGAGGTTTTTAGAAGGTTCGTCAATAGGTCATTCGACGTGTCTCGAAGACGCAAACAAACATGTCTGATACAGTACTGTAGTACTCATAATATGAACAAAGTTTTTCTCATACAAACAGAATACACACATTTTTTTTAAACTTCATAAATCGGTAATGGTCGGTCATAAAAGGTTCACCAATAGGTCAATTGATGCGTCTCAAGGATGCTAACAAATACTCTCCATGTAATATTGTCGTGTTTTGAATATCAAAAAAGCTTTTTTCATATAAACAGAGAAACCATTTTTTTTTAAACTTCATAAATCGGTACTGGTGTGTCATAAAAGGTTCATCAATAGGGCAATCGATGCGTCTCAAGGACGCGAACAAATACTCTACATGTAATATTGTCGTATTTTGAATATAAAAAAAGTTTTTTCCATATAAACAGAATAAACCATTTCTTGAAACTTCATAAATCGGTACGGGTGGGTCATAAAGGTTCACCAATAGATCAATTGATGCGTCTCAAGGATGCTAACAAATACTCTTCATGTAATATTGTCGTGTTTTGAATATCAAAAAAGCTTTTTTCATATAAATAGAGAAACCACTTTTTTTAAACTTCATAAATCGGTACTGGTGGGTCATAAAAGGTTCATCAATAGGTAAATCGATGCGTCTCAAGGACGCAAACAAATGCGCTAGATATCCTATCGTTGTATTTTGAATATCAAAAAAGTTTTTCTTATATAAACAGAATAAACCATTTTTTGAAACTTCATTAATCGGTACTGGTGGGTCATAGAAGGTTCATCAATAGGTCAATCAATGCGTCTCAAAGACGCGAACAAA
>CAKNYM010051314.1:109081-120044 GCA_932195095.1 Andricus curvator
CCTTGAATATCGTGAATTTTATGAATTTCGTGAACTCATTCAATTCCAGGAATCCATTGAATTTCACGAATTCCGTGAATTCCATGAATTCCTTACATTCCAGGAATTCCGCGAATTTCACGAATTCCTTAAATTCCACGAATTCCGTAAATTACACGACTTCCTTGAATTCCACGAATTTCTTGAGTTCCTTGAATTCCGTGACTTCCATGAATTCCATGAATTACTTGAATACCATCAATTCTTTAAATTCCATGAATTCCTTGAATTCCATGAATTCCTTCAATTCCATGAATTCATTCCACTTAAACACTCTTTCGAAGTTTCACTGCTACCTACTGTGCATCCCGAGACACACATTTTTTTTAATATTTTTTTTTCTCAGAAGTGAAGTATTCAGAAAAAAATTTTAATTAACCAAAATTTTTTAGAATTTTATGCAGTTTAAAAAAAAATATTATCTCAAACTCATGCAACAACCCCAATGTATAATATAAGTATTAACTAGTAACATCAATCGCGCACTACGCGCGCCTTTAGTTTCTTCTATTCAAGGGCAAACTAATTTTAAGTACTAGTTTAAAATGATAAATGAATTATCATGAAATTTAAAAAAAAAGAATTTTTTAAAAATACATATTTAGTAATATTTGGCTATGTTCATTCAAAATAAGCAATTATCAATTAAAGAATCTAAACTAAATAAATTGAAACTGGATTTTTATTTTTTATTTGTAAGTAAAAGTGTTGATGTTTTATTTATAAATAACAATAAAATTGAACAATAATTATTTTGAAATTACTTAAAATTAAGACTATTTAACTTCTAACTCAAAAAGTGTACAAATTAAAACAAATTTTAATCGTTCAGTTTTTAATATTTCTTACTTAAAAATGCTTAAAATGATATAATTGTGAAGATTTACAAATTTATTGATTCTTCAGCTTAGAGCATTGAAAATGTTAGTGTGAATTTTTATTTTTTATTCAAAAATATTTGAATTTTTTAATTTTTAAAAGTTAAAAATCAAAAATTTTGCAGTTAACGGCATTTAATTCAAAATTGTTGAACTGAAAATTGTTAAAAACTTACATTTTATACGTGTAAATTATTGAGCGTTTGAAATTAAAATTTCTGAATAAAAATGTTCTTAAGCTCAATTTCAAAAGTTTAAAATTCAGCAGAGTTCCACTTTCTGTGCTTTAAGTTGCAGAACAGTTTTGATTAGTTCAAATATGTAAAAAAAAATTCCAGCTAAAAGAGCTTAAACTGTTTAATTTCAATAACCGTGAACATTTTTTAGGAAAATAATCGGGAATTTTTTCCTCGAGAAAAACGGTTATCCTGAAAGTATTTTAAAATGTTGTTGACATCTACTAAAAATTATAATCATAATTTGTGAATCTCTTTTGAAAAAACCATAATTTTGAACATTTTCTTACTTTTCGAATTTTGGTCTAATCGAAAAATAGCTTTGAGTAACTTTTTAAATATATTTAATAAATAATTTTTGGCATTTTTTGAGAATATAGAAAATTCTATATCTACTTCTTTAAATTTTCATAAAAGTTAAAAATTCGAAATTAAAAACTTTGCAAGTCTTTTTCTCATCTGCCAGAATCTTTGATACAAATTTCTAAAAATTCTTTTTTGCTTTAAAATGAGACTCTATTTTTAAATTAGGATTATGAGTTTGTGACATTAAATATTCAAAATTACTTGAAGTTTTCTATTATGTATTTAATTTTAAACAATTACAATTCAAAACCACAAAATTTAAAACTTTCAGTATGAACATCTATTCTTTTCTCCTACTGTTAAATATTTTTAAATGTATAAAAGTTACGTTTTTAAAATATTTATTCCAAAATTGATAAATTAAGAATTCTTCAATTTTAGAAGTTCAAATTAGAAACTTGCTAATTCTGAAAATTTTATTTTATATTATTCACTTTGAAATATTTGCAAAAAGAATGTATACAAATATTGCGATTAATTTTTTGTACGTACATCTCGTCATGCAGAAGGAAGCTACCTAGAGAAGTAATTTATTAAATGAGATTCTTTCTTCAGTGAAGAACTTTTTGGAAGAAGGTAAAGAGACCTTTTTATTTAGTTTCAATTAATAGACAATTAAATTTGCCTTTTATTCATTACGAAAAATTTTCTAAGGCCAGATACAATATTGTTATAGTATGTCTAAAATTATGGCAATCGTGGTTCAAATTAAAAAAAAAGAATTTGAAAAGCAATTAATGAAAAAGTCGTAGATTATTATATTTAATTATTAATTAAGGATCATAAATTATTAATTATTAATTATTAATAGTGAAAGAAGATTACCAAGAGGTGCGCAGCGAACATACATGACTTCTTTACTAGGACAGGATGATCTTACAAAACTGATTTCTGTTGCTAAAGGATCCTCCATATGCACATAAGCAATTCCATCTTCTTCATCCCTTCTTACTTCCACAAATTCAACTCCTCTGAAAAAATGAATTTTAATTAAATAACAAACTATAAAAAATATTTAATAAACAAATACACAATATTAATAAAAATTTATTATCATCTTACGTGTAAGATAGAAGGGAACATAGAGATGTTGCCGATGTTTGCAGGACCATTTCGACTTCTTTGGATGATAAGCTTTTATTTAAATTTTCTGTACACAATTTTCCAATGTTACCCTTTTCATTAAAAACTACGTAACCTTCTCGGTGGTATCGAGCAGAATGAGGTGTATCCTGTGGTAAAGATTTTGCTGCACTAATACTTTTAGCAAGCGTTACTGCAAAGGATTAGATAGATTTTATTTTCCAAAACAATTAGTTTATAAATAATAGGATCAACAAGTTTTAGGAAATAAATATAAAATGGTAATTTATACTAACAGCAGTCTTTTTCGTCACTGCCATTTGGGCAATCGACTTTTCCGTCACATCTTTTTGTCTTTGGAATGCAAGTTCTACCAACTCCACAATGCATGTAACCATCACGACAATAAGCACAATTCCTCTCATCATTCAAATCCGGACAATCTATCACTCCATCACAGATTCTTGGTGACAAAGCTTTTTCTTTCAATGCCTGTACACATCCTGTAAATTCAAATTTAAAATGAAATTGCAGTTAAAACAAATTCAAAATAACATCCTTCGAACTTGATTATTTACCAGGTTTTGGTCTACAGCTTCCGTAATCAGCATATTCTGGAAAATTGGAACAATCCAGGGCTTGTTTCAACTTTTCAGGTAAACGACTTCCACATCCGGACCAAAATTCTTTGCAGAAGCTTCTGCAGGGTAACTGCAAAACATCTTCAGCATCTTCTGGGAAACAAGCTGGTTGTAAAGCTTGACAAAGGAAATCGTAAGCCAACCTGTAGCATTCAGAATCCACCAGTTCTCTAAAAAAAATTAAATTTATTCATCACTTTTGAAAAAACGGTAATAATTAGCCTATTTTTGAGTCAGTTCCCTATTCCATTTTTTTTCTTATTTTCTCCTCCCACCATCCCTTGGTGCATAATATACTATTAAATCACCTGAAGGCAATGACGTCATCCTCGACCTCTTGTAACGACTGATGTCCAATGAGATTCGGATAAGAAGTAATATTGTATGGTAAATGTTTACAATAAGAAAGTTCCAAGGGACTACATCTCCTGGGTGGTGGAGGTGTAGTTGTTGGTGGAATAGTAGATACAGTCGTCTGGAGTGCGACCTGGGCATTCAGGGCATTTAGACTTTCCTGGACTTCCAGGCTCTTTGGATCAATGGTCAGATTGGCGAGATACCTCGAGGTAGATGGAGTGATTTCTCTTGATAAAATATCGATTACATCCGACACTCCAATTGTCCGGAATCTCGGATCGAATCTCACTTCAAAGTGCACCACCAGATTTTTATCTTCCACTCTGAAAATAGACAGAATTCGTATATTTAGAAACGTAAATAAGAAAAGTTTATTCGAGGATTTTAGTTTAGTTCATACAAATTGTTTTATGTATATTGGGTTTATTTTTATTTTACGATTAAGAACATTCTTTTCATGTAAAAGCGAGATATTTTTAATGAATGTTAACAAAAAACACACCAACAGAGCAAATTTTTTTAAATGCATGTCTACATGCCAAGACCTTTAATTTCAGGTAGCTTCGAAGACAATCAAACCACTGAAAAAGAATCCAGAATAGTGGTCCAAAAAACGGAATTTCCTCATTTTTATAAATTCACTATAACAATTTTCAATTTTTGATGAACATTTACATAGTGATCATCTATATAGTGATCTAAAGGAATGGAATTTCCTTATTTTTCTAATATTTTACACACTGAGAACAAAAAATCAATAGCATGACATAGAGAATGTTTTTTGCAATGTATATCATCTACGTATCAAGACCTTCAATTCCAGCAATCTTCAAAGACAATCGAACCACTAAAGAAAAGTCCAGAATAGTGGTTAAACAAACGTAATTTCCTCATTTTTATAATTTTTGAAGTAACTGATAATGAAGAAAAACATCACTATAACTAAGCAATTTTCAATGAACATTAACATAGTGATTTGAAGAAGCGAAATTTCTTTATTCTTCTAATATACTATAAACTGATAGCAAAAAATAAATACCATGACATAGGAAATTTTATTTTGCAATGTATATCATCTACGTATCAAGACCTTCAATTCCAGTCATCTTCAAAGAGACAATCGAACCACCAAAGAAAAATCGAGAATAGTGGTTAAATAAACGTAATTTCCTCTTTTTTATAATTTTTGAACCAACTGATAAGAAAGGAAAAGATCACTATAACAAAGAAACTTTTAACTTTTAATGAACATTGACATATTGATTTGAAGAAGCGAAATTTCTTTATTTTTCTAATATTCTATAAACTGATAGCAAAAAATAAATACCATGATATAGCAAATTTTATTTTGCAACGCATATCATCTACATAACAAGACCTGTAATTCCAGCCATCTTCGAGGACACTCGAACCACTAAAAAAGAATCCAGAATAGTGGTCCAAAAAACAAAATTTTCTCATTTTTCATATTTTTAACCTCTGATAACAAACAAAAAATATCACTATAACAAACCAAATTTTAATTTTTAAGGGATATTTACATAGTGGTTTTGATGAACATCTACATAGTGATCTGCAAAAATTAAATTTCCTCATTTTTCTAATATTTTACACACTGATAACAAAAAATCAATACCTATCCACAGCAAATATTTTGCAACGCATATCATCTACATGTCAAGAATTTCAATTCCAACCATCTTCGAAGACAATCGAACCACTAAAGAAGAATCTGGAATAGTTTTCCAAAAAACGGAATTTCCTCATTTTTATAATTTTTTAACCAACTAATGGCAAAGAAAAACATCACTGTGATAAAGCAATTTTTAATTTTTAATGGATATTTACATAGTGATTTTAATGAACATCTACATAGTGATCTAAAAAGACGAAATTTCCTCATTTTTCTAATATTTAACACACTGATAATAAAAAATCAATATCCATAGAAAATTTTATTTTGCAACGCATATCATCTACATGTCAAGACATTCAGTTCCAGCCATCTTCGAAGGCAATCGAACCACTAAAGAAGAATCTGGAATAGTTGTCCAAAAAACGGAATTTCCTCATTTTTATAATTTTTTAACCAACTAATGGCAAAGAAAAACATAACTGTAACAAAGCAATTTTTAATTTTTAATGGATATTTACATAGTGATTTTAATGAACATCTACATAGTGATCTAAAAAGAAGAAATTTCCGCATTTTTCTAATATTTAACACACTGATAACAAAAAATCAATACCTATCCATAGCAAATTTTATTTGGCAACGCATATCATCTACATGTCAAGACTTTCAATTCCAGCCTTCTTCGAAGACAATTGAACAACTAAAAAAGAAATCAAGCATGGTGGTCCAAAAAACTAAAATTTTTTATTTTTCTTATTTTTTAACCCCAGATGAAAAAACATCACTATAACAAAGCCAATTTTAATTTCTAAAGAACATTCACATAGTGATTAAAATTAAAATCTACATAGTAATGTGAAAAACGGAATTTCTTAATTTTTCTAATATTTCACACACTGATACCAAAAAATCAATATCATGCCATAGCAAATTTTATTTTTTCATGCACATTTAGATGATAAGACCTTCAATTCCAGCCATCTTTCGAAGACAATCGAACTGCTGAAGAAGAATCCAGAATAGTGGTTTAAAAAACGAAATTCCTTCATTTGCCTTATTTTTTATTCTTTGATAACAAAAAAAAACATCACTATAGCAAAGAAAATTTTAACTTTTAATGAACTGATGACAAAAAATCAATACCTATCCATAGCAAATTTTATAATTGCAATGCATATCATCTATATATCTAGACATTCAATTTCAGCCATCTACAAAGACAATCGAATCACTAAAAACAATTCAACATTGTGGTTGAAAAAACTAAATTTTTTCATTTTTGTTGTTTTTTAACCTCAGACAACAACAAAAAACAGCACTATAACAGAGCAAATTTTAATTTCTAATGAACATTTACATAGTGATTTTAATGAACTACTACATAGTGATCTAAAGGAACGAAATTTCCTTATTTTTCTAAAATTTTTCACACTGAGAAAAAAAAATCAATACCTATCCATGGCAAATTTTATTTTGCAATGCACATCATCTACATGTCAAAATTTTCAATTCCAGTCATCTTCGAAGACAATCGAACCAATAGAAAAGAATCCACAATAGTGGTCCAAAAAACAAAAATTTTTCATTTTTCTTATTTTTTAACCAATGATAACAAAAAAAAACATCAATATAGCAAAGCAATTTTTAACATTCAATGAACATTTACATAGTGATTTTAATGAACAACTACATAGTGATCCAAATAAACCAAATTTCCTCATTTTTCTAATTTTTGACACAGTGATAACAAAAAATTAATACCATGCCATAGCAAATTAAATTTTGTATGTACTTCTGCAATCTACATGTCAAAACTTTCAATTATAGAAGTCCCTGGAAAAAATTAGACTAAAAGAAAATTAGCAGCATAGTGGAGTAAAAACGAAATTTCCCTATTTGTCTCTTTTTTTATCCACTGATATAAAAACAAACAATACTATAATATAGCAAATTTTATTTTGTAATGCACATCAACAGTTCAAGACGTTCAATTTGAACAATCCCTGAAAAATATCGGGTTAAAAGTAAAGCTTCCAGCATAGTGGTCTAAAAAAATAAATTTCTTCATTTTTTATATTTTTTAACCACTGATGAAAAAAACGAAACTTTGAAATAGCAAATTTTATTTCTTAATCTACATCGAAATTCCAAATACTTCAATTTGAGCCATCTTCGAAGGCAAAGGATCTCAAAGAAAAGATTCCAGCATAGTGGTCTAAAAAATGAAATTTCCTTATTTTTCTGATTTTTGTAAATATTTTCAAATTGGATAAGTTTTAGGGTATGATAAACCAAAAATTTAGTTGGGTCAACCAATTATTTTGTTGTCCATATAATAATCATATTCGATAGTTGAACCAACAAAAATTTTGTTCCGAAAATTCATAGAATTTAAGGAATTTTATGAATTTAGGGTATTCAGAGAATTTCAGGAATTCAGAAAATTCCAGAAATGCAGAGAATTCAGAATATTCAAGGATTTCAGATAATTTAAGGAATTCAGGGTATTCAGGAAATTAAGAGAATTCAAGGAATTCCGAATATTGAAGGAATTCAGTATATTCCAAAATTTCAGAGAATTCAGAGAATTTCAGAGATTTCCGAGCATTCAGGTACGTCAAGTAATTCGGAGAATTCAAAGAATTTCAAGAATTCAGAACATTCAAAGTATTCAGAGAATTCAGAATATTCAAGAACTTCAGGAAATTCAGAGAAATCAAGGATTTCCGCGAATTCTGGGATTTTCAGAAATTTAGGGAATTCAAAGAATTCAGAATATTCAAGGAATTTAAGGAAAATTCAGAATTTTCAAGAAATTCAGGGAATTCAAAATATTCAAGCGATTCAGGGAATTCAGAATATTCAAGGAATTCAGGGAATTTAAAATATTCAAGAACCTTGAGGATTTTAGAGAATTTAAGGAATTTCAGAGCATTTAGGGAATTCAAGGAACATTGAGAATTCAAGGAGTTCATAGAATTCAAAGAATTTCAGGAATTAAGAATATTTCAGGAATTCTGGGATTTCAGAGAATTCAGAGGATTAAAAATATTAAAAAATTATTCAATTTTGAAGTTTTTACACGACATTGTTTGTTCAATGATATGATATTTTAAAAGATTAATTTTAGGATTTGAAGGTTTCAAAACATGTCGAAAAAGAGCCCAGAAGATTTTGAGGCAATTTTTCTGATTATGCAGATTTTTTTTTTTAATTTTAGCAAAAATTTCAAAAAATACAAAATAAATTTTAAACAAATTGTAGATTTTGGAAGATTTTGAAAAATTGTAGGAGGTTTTTAAGAATTTTGGAAGGTTTCAAGAGAATAAAAATGCTTTCTCAAGATTGCTGAGATAATTTTAAATCATTTTTCATTTTATTATTTATGATAAAAATTGTTTTGTTAAAATATCAAATATTACATTTTTTGTTGAAAATTCAACTCCTTGGTTAAAAGTTGAACTACTTTTTTAAAAGTTCATTTTTTTGGTTAACTATTCATAATTTTAGTTGAAAATGAATTTTCGTTGGATGGAAGTTATTTTTTTTCAGCTGAAAATTTAACTGTTTTGTTGAAAATTCAACTATTTGGTACAAAATTAAACTGTTTTGTAGAAAATTAGTGTTTTTGTATTGAAAATTAATTAAAAGAAAATTTATCTAGTCTATTTTTGGGTTAAAATTCAACAGATTTGTAGAAAATTCTTCTATTTGGCTTAAAAATTAAACTATTTGGTTGAAAATGACCTTTTTTTTATTGAAAATTATTATTTTTGGGTTGAAAACTCAACTTTTTGGTAGAAAAATTCATCTTTTTGGCTTTAAATTTCAACAGTTTGTTACCGAATTCAACTATTTGGTTAACAATTCTACTTTTTTGTACAGAAATTGTCTTTTTGGATTGAAAATTGATTTCTGGGTTGAAATTTGTTCTTTTTTTATTAAAAATTCAACTCTTTGGTAGAAAATTTGGACCTGAAATTTCAACAGTTTGATAGAAAATTCAATTGTGTGTTTAAAAAATAACCTATTTTGGTTTAGGATTCAACTATTTGGTTGAAAATCTATTTTTTTGTTCAAAATTATTATTTTTGTGTTGAAAATTAAATGTTTTTGTAGAAAATTTGTCTTTTCGGATAAAAAATTTAACAATTTGGTAGAAACTTCAACTATGTGGTACAAAATTAAAGTGTTTTATAGAAAATGCGTTTTTTGTATTGAAAATTAAGTCTTTTGAATAAAAATTCAACTAGTTTGTTTTTGGTCAAAAATTGATCATTTTTAGTTTAAAAATCTGTTTGGTTGAAAATGTATGTATTTTGTTGAAAATTCGTCTTTTCTGAGAGAAAATTAATTTTCTGTATTGAAAATTTATCTTTTTAGTTTAAAATTTAACTATTACTTTTAAAATTACCCTTTTTTGGTTAAAGATTCAACTATTTCATTCAAAAATATGTTTCAAGAAAAAGTAAAGAACTAGCGACACTAGCAGATAATTGTGAGAAAATAGTGTCTTTAGTATCATTTTTTTCGAAAAAGTATCAAAACAGTGTCATCGCTCAAAAAGAGTGTCAAATAGTCTCAATATTCCAGATAATTTTCTACAATATTTTATATAAAAAAATATTTTTCTAGCCTACTGTAGATATTTATAAAAAAAAATTATCAAAAAATCCAATACCTTTTCGATGAGAGAGTAATGAACAAAAGGTGTAAAAATGAGAATGTAAATATTGATGTAATCCTTCATATTACATAAGAGAAAGGAAAAGAGAAGGTGGAAGGTGTTTACTGTTTAATTATTGTTAAATTACTGTTTAGAGACTGGCAGAATGATGTATTATGTTTATAGTAATTTTAATTACTGTCGTCGACCTCTTATGTTTGCGCCTGCAACTGCATTGTTATATAACTGTATTCCAAGAAGAGGGTGTGTCTGTACTGCAATAAGTGCAGTTCTGCAGAATAGACTCGTGCTTCTCGGTCACGTTATTAGAGTGGCGATAAGGAATTTCTCTTTCGACTTTAGGGCATCGATATATTTCACCCACACATGCAACTTTGCACTCAATACTATACTTGATTATAAAACTTCACATATACGAGAAAGCTGCGAAATCTCGAGAGAATCATTTTCTCCCAAGACAATGATTCGAGAGCATCCAACTTTCTGACGATTTCGCAGCTACGATGTGCGAAGATTGCAAAATTGGGACTTGAGACAGTTTAGAAGATGCGTCTAGAAAGTTTTTAATGTTCTTTTTCTCTTTTTTCATTTATTAAACCTTTTTGCTTCCTCATAGAGAAAGCTTTGCAATGGTAACATTTTCCAAAAATTTGTAATTCATTTAATTAAACATTCATCAATTTAAAAATGTCTAATACAATGTTCTAAGCAATTGTCAGGATATGTGTGTGTGTGTGGATGTCACACTTTTGAACACGATGACTTGAAAACGGTTGCAGATAAATTGATGAAATTTGGAGGGCTTATTTTAACAACTCATATCTCGAAACTGGCCAAAGGATTTCTAAAAATATTTATTGATTTTTTTTTGTATCACTCAATAATATTTTAAAAGTCGGTTTTTCATAGTAAAACTTTTTTCATTAACATAATTCAAAGTTGATGCAGGAATGTAAAAGATTCCTTGGTTCGAGACGAATCGATTGACCTATTATACTGATACATTTTATTGTAGAGTAGGCAAGTTATGGTCATTTATA
>CAKNYM010051314.1:120054-133914 GCA_932195095.1 Andricus curvator
AATCAATTTTTATAGTAAAACTTTTCTCATCCTCATAATTTAAAGTTGATGCGAGAATAGAAAAAGACGTGTTGATTTCATTGAAGAGTAAGAAATCTATGATAATACATAATATTTAAAAATACGGTTTTTTATAGTAAAACTTTTTTCTTCAACATAATTCAAAGTTGATGCAAGAATATAAAAGATTACTTTGTTCGAGACAAATCGATTGACCTACAATATTAATACATTTTATTAAAGAGTGGGGCAGTTATGTATGTATTTTCAAAATCGATTTTTAGAGTACAAATTTTCTCATTCTCATAATTTAGAGTTGATGCGAGAATAGAAAAGTTGTGTCGATTCAAGACGAATCGAAAGACCTATAATATTAATACACTTTATTGAAGAGTAGGGAAGTTATGGTCGTTTATATTATACATATTTGAAATCGATTTTTATAGTAAATGTTTCCTCATTCTCATAATTTAAAGTTGATGCGAGAATAGAAAAGTTGTGTTGATTCAAGACGAATCGATTGCCTTTAATATTGATACACTTTATTGAAGAGTAGGGAGGTTATGGTCATTTATATTTTTAAAAGTTCATTTTTTTGGTTAACTATTCATAATTATAGTTGAAAATGAATTTTCTTTGGATAGAAGTTAATTTTTTTAGCTGAAAATTTAACTGTTTTGTTGAAAATTCAACTATTTAGTACAAAATAAAACTGTTTTGCAGAAAATTAGTGTTTTTGTGTTGAAAATTAATTAAATGAACATTTATATAGTCTATTTTTGGGTTAAAAATTCAACGGCTTTGTAGAAAATTCTTCTATTTGGCTTAAAAATTAAACTATTCGGTTGAAAATGACCTTTCTTATTGAAAATTATTATTTTTGGGTTAAAAATTCAACTTTTTGGTCATTTATATTATGTTTGAAATCGATTTTTATAGCAAATATTTTCTCATTCTCATAATTTAAAGTTGATGCGAGAATAGAAAAGTTGTGTTGATTCAAGACGCATCGATTGACCTATAATATTGATACACTTCATTGAAGAGTAGGGAAGTTATGGTCATTTATATTGTATTTGAAATCAATTTTTATAGTAAAACTTTTCTCATGCTCATAATTTAAAGTTGATGCGAGAATAGAAAAAGACGTGTGGATTTCACTGAAGAGTAAGAAATCTATGGTAATACATAATATTTAAAAATACGCTTTTTTATAGTAAAACTTTTTTCTTCAACATAATTCAAAGTTGATGCAAGAATATAAAAGATTCCTTTGTTCGAGACGAATCGATTGACCTACAATATTAATAAATTTTATTGAAGAGTAGGGAAGTTATGGTAATTTATATAGTTTTAAATTCGATTTTTATAGTAAAAATTTTCTCATAATTTAAACTTGATGCGAGAATAGAAAAGTTTTGTTGATTCAAGACGAATCGATTGACCTATAATATTGATACACTTCATTGAAGAGTAGGGAAGTTATGGTCATTTATATTATATATGAAATCGATTTTTATAGTAAAAATGTTCTCATTCTCATAATTTAAAGTTGATGCGAGAATAGAAAAGTTGTGTTGATTCAAGAAGAATCGATTGACCTATAACATTAATACATTTTATTGAAGAGGAAGGAAGCTATGGTAATGCATAATATTTGAAAACATGGTTTTTTATAGTAAAAATTTTTTCACTAACATAATTCAAAATTGATGCAAGAACGGAAAAGATTCCTTGATTCGAGGCAAATCGATTGATCTATAATATTAATACACTTTATTGAAGATTAGGGAAGATATGCTCATTTATAATATTTGAATCATCTGTTTCAAACAGAGAAACTTTTTTCATCAACATAATTCAAAGTTGACGCATGAATATAAAAGACTTTTGGATCATAAATTTTCAAATAGCACAATTTTGACAATTTTTGTAAAGAAATCATAAAGCTGGGAAAGGGACAGGGTGCGACAGAACTTTTCCCTTCCCTTTTCCAGCTCGAAAAATTATCATTTCGAATACAAAATTTGATTTGTCCAACCAGGAAGCTTACTTTTTTTTACCAAAAAATAGGAATTATCAAGAAAATATAAAAATGAACATTCAATCAAACGGATGAATTTTTAAGCCAACAAAAAATTAATTTCCAATAAAATAGTTAAATTTTCTACCAAAGAAATAAACTCTTAACTATTTTATAGAAAAGTTATATTTTTTTCTTGAAATTCAACAGTTTGGAAAATAAATTGACTATTTAGTTGAAAATGTATGTATTTTGTTGAAAATTTGTCTTCTTTAGTCGAAAATTAATTTTTTTGGTTGAAAACGCAACTTTTTGGTTGAAAATTAATCTGTTTTAGTTGAGGATTCAAGTATTTTGTTTAAAATTCGTTTTTTAAAATCCAACTGTTTATTATTTATAATTAAAATTGTTTTATTAAAATATCAAATATTACATTTTTTGTTGAAAATTCCACTCCTTGGTTAAAAGTTGAACTACTTTTTTAAAAGTTCATTTTTTTGGTTAACTATTCATAATTTTAGTTGAAAATCAATTTTATTTGGATAGAAGTTAATTTTTTTAACTGAAAATTTAACTGTTTTATTGAAAATTCAACTGATAGGCTGAAAATTAACTTTTTTGTGTAAAATTCAAATGTTTTGTAGAAAATTCAACAATTTCGTAGAAAATGCTCAATTTTACGTTTTTTTTAGCGAATTTGACGACTTGCTAAGACTAAATTTTTTTATTTTTTTTTTTTTCAAATTATAGCATGTTGTTTTCATTCAAGCTAAAGAAATTTCAGGTTCGACATATTTAACTTTTTTTTTGTGTGTGCATAGGACTCAATCCAAAAAAAACATGTTTTTTGGCCGTTTTCAAAAAACTCTAAATTAGGCAAACCATTTTTTTTTATTTCATAATTTTTTATTATTATTCACTAGCAAAAAATGTAAATACAAAAAATTCGCCAATTATTTTCGAAGCGATAGGGAAATTTTTTTGAGCTCAAACGATTCGACTAATTTGATTACTTTCATTGCCCTACTATTTATTGTTTAGGTTTTTTTTTTGTATTATGAATATAATTTTCCTAACGAAAAAGTTTTTAATCATGAAGATTAATTTCCTACTCAAAAAGACGAATTTTCAACAAAATACATGAACTTTTAATTAAAAAAGATAAATTTCCAACCAAAAATAGAACAGTTAAATTTTCAGTTTGAAAAAATCAATTTTAAACTAACAAAAAACCTACTTTCAAAAAAATAGTTAAATTGTCAGCAAAAAAAATTTTAACCAAAAAGATTAATTTTTTGCCAAAAAAACGAATTTTTCAACAGAAGATATGAATTTTCAACCAAATTATTGAATTTTTAATTTAATAAGATCAACAAAAAAAGTTCATGTTCAACTTAATAGTTCATAATTGAATCCTCAACCAAAAAATTAAAAATCTTTCACAATTAAAAAAAATGCCTTAAAATCTTCGGGATTTTTTTTCGATATTTTTAGAAATCTTTTTTGATTTTCTTTAAAAATTAATTTTTTTAAATCACAAATCATTGAAAATTTTGTTTTCAAAATCTTCAAACAACTACATTTTGTTTTGCAATTTTTCAAATCTTTTTGAATTTTAAATTATTTTTGAATCCTTTCAAATTTTTAAACCTATAAATCTTTTTAAATATTATCTTAAAATTAATTTTTCAAAATAAGAAATTATTTTAAATTTTTCTGGGAATGTTGAAATTTTTTTTTTCTTAAAACCATTCAAAAATTTTAAAAAGCTTCAAAATGTTACTTCTACATCCATAAAAATCTACAATTTGTTTAAAAAATTTTTAGAATCTTTTCAAATTTTAAATTATTTAAATTTTTTTCAAAACTTCTACCTATCTTTAAAAATTATTCGAATTTTTTCTAAAATTGTTGAAAAATCTTTTAAAATAAAAAAAAATTTCTTTGAATTCTTCCGGGGACTTTTTTTGACATTCTTAGAAATCTTTTGAAATGTTTTGAAATCCGTTTAAAATTTGTTTAAAAATTAATTTTTCGAAATAAAAAATCATTTCAATCTTAAGAAAAATTTTGTATTCTTGTAAAACCTTTTAATTTTTAAAAAAGTTTCTAAATTTTTTGTTTACATTCTTGAAAAGTACACGAATTTTGTCTAAAATTTTGTAATCTTGCAAAATTGAACAATTTTGCCTTAAAATCTTCTGCATTCTTTTTCTAAATTTTAGAATATCGTTTGAAATGTTTTGAAATTTGTTTCAAAACCTTTCAAAAATCTTGCAGTTTTCCTACAATTTTTTAAAATCCTGCAAAATTAAAAACATTGTATTAAAATCTTGTAGATTGTTTTTCGACATATTTTAAAACCTTCAAATCTTAAAACTAATCTTTTAAAATAAAACCTGAATCCTTTTAAATTTCGCCAGAAATCTTATTGTCGGTACCGACAATTTTTTTACTGGTACGGACAGTGAAATTTCGTAAATTAAGATATTCCAAGCTTTTGTCAATAATTTAATTTTTTTAAATTTCTTTGAAAGTGTGAAAAATTCTTCAAAATACAGTGAACTTTCATTTATTTCAAGATCCGAGAAACGTAAACATTCGGATATTCCAAGTCTGCAGGGGCCCCCACCTTTACCGCGGGTCGTGAGGTGATTTCTTCAAGCGACGTTCATTGGCTGCCCTTGCCTTGTATTGATGTGCGCGCTGTAAGCATATGTGCATTCTTGCATTTGCGCTCTTCGGGCCTCTTTTTAATTGGTCAGCCACTGACGCGGGCGAGACCGTAGAGGGACAGTGGTGGGAGGTGAAGGGGCTTCGCCACTTGGAATATCCGAGCTTGAGAGCCTTGGAATAAGTGAGCATTGGAATAAGTGGAAGTTCACTGTATAATATGCTAGCAGAATGCTAAGAACATATTTATTTTCCGATATTAAGGAATGATTTACAATTAAAATTTTTTCTTTTATCAATAAAGTATAGAAAGATTTAGAAATAAATTTTATCATGAAATGAAATTACTTCTTTGGAAACTTTGATTTACAAAATTGATAGTGCATGAAATTCGCGATCTTCATTAATACTTATTAATTATGAATTAATAATTAATTAATGTATGTGAAATCTCACGACTACAACTTTTTAAGGAAAGGTGGATTGTTTTCTTTTTAATTTTAAAATTTTGTAAATTTTGTAAATTTAATTACCCATCAAGAGCGAGAACGTGAGAAGAGATGAAGGAGAGTTTGAGGTAACTTCTTCGGAATATAAGATTCAGTCGATCCCGATATTCCCTGGACCGTATCCTAAATGTCTCTGTGGAGGTGTCTGCCAACTCGGGAGTAAAATAATCACCTTTGATTATTCGAAACGTTGCCAGGAATACCTGATCTCCAGGAGGATCCGAAACTAGGAACGTATCTGAAAAATAAAATCACCAAAGTTTTAAAAATGAGAACATTATTTTATGCCGAATATAGGGCTCGGATGGATTTCAGCTATTAAAAAAAGTGTCAATAGTAGGAATGTAAAGCTTGTAATTTTATGAGGGGTTGATAATTGGGATTGTCAATAAGGATTGTCAATAAGGATTGACGATAAGGATTGTCAATAAGGATTGTCAATAAGGATTGCCAATAATGATTGACAATAAGGATTGTCAATAAGGATTGATAATAAGGATTTGCCAATAAGGATTGTCGATAAGGATTGTCAATAAGGATTGTCAATAAAGATTGCCAATAAGGATTGACAATAAGGATGGTCAATAAGGAATTAAGGATTGTCAATAAGGATTGTCAATAAGGGATTGACAATAAGGGATTGACAATAACTTTTGAGTGTACACCAGATTTCAAGATCACAAAATATTTTAAAAGATATAAAATATATAAAAATATTTCAAAGATTTCACAAAAATTTGACAAAGATTTCAAAGATTTTAATGATTTGACAGAGATTTCCCAAAGATTTTAAAGGCTTTGGAACATTTCAAAAGATTTCAAATATTTCTAAGGACTTCAAACATTTCGAAAATTTTACAATGATTTCAAAGTTTTCAAAAATATTTCAAATATTTCAGAAAGATTTCGGAAGATTTCACAAAGATAAAAAAAATTTCACGAGGATTTAAAAAGACTTCAAAATATTTCAAAGATTTCACAGCTCTTCAAAATTTCATAAATGTCAAAGATTTCAAACATTTTAATGATTTCACAAAGATATCAAGAAGATTTCAAAAGATTTCAGAGATTTTAATGATTTTACATAGATTTTAATGATTGTACAAAATTTTTTAAGTTTTCCTAGGCTTAAAATACTTTAAAATATTTCAAATATTTCAAAAGATTTCAAAATATTTAAAAGATTTTGAAGATTACACAAAGTTCTCGAAAAGATTTTGCAGGATTTCAGAGAATATCAAAGATTTCAAAGAAATTCGTGAAGATTTCTGAATATACTTTAAAGATTTTAAGGATTTCAAAGAAATTCACAAACATTTCAAAAAAGTTTCAAAACATTATAGACATTTTAATGATTTTACGAAGATTCTAAAGATTTCAAAGGCTTAAAAATATTTGAAATATTTCAAAAGACTTCTAAATACTTCAATGGTTTTGAAGATTTCAAAAAGATTTCGAAAAGATTTTGAAGTATTTCAGAGGATATCAAATATTTCAAAGATTTCAAAGTAATTCAAAGAAATTTACAAAGATTTCGAAGAAATTCACAAAGATTTTTAAAGATTCGAAAATATTTCACAAAGATTTCAAGTGATTTAAAATATTTCTAAATATTTCAAAGATTTGAACAGAATTAAAAAAGAGTTAAAAAAAATTTGGAAAGATTTTAGAAGGTTTTAAAGATTTTAAAGATTTCAAAATATTTGAGAAGATTTCAAGAAGACTTCAAAAGATTTCAAAAGGTGTCAAAGATTTTACAAAGATTTTAAAGATTTCAAATGATTTCAAAATATTTAAGAAGATTTAAAAGATTTTAAAAGATTTCGAAAGATTGTAGAAGGTTTCAAAGATTTTAAAGATTTCAAAATATTTCAGAAGATTTAAAATATTAAAATTTTTTAAAAAGATTTCGAAGGATTTCAGAAGGTTTTAAAGATTTTGAAGATTTTAAAATAATTCAGAATATTTCAAAGATTTTGAAAGATTTAAAAAAGATTTCGAAAGATTTCAGAAGGTGTCAAAGATTTTATAAAGATTTCGAAATATTTAAGAAGATTCCAGAGATTTCAAAATATTTAAAGAAGACTTCGAAAGATTTCAGAAGGTTTCAAAGATTCTAAAAGATTTAAAAAAGGTTTCGAAAGATTTTAGAAGGTTTCAAAGATTTAAAAAATTTTTAATGATTTAAAAATATATAACAAGATTTCAAAGATTTCAAAAAGATTTCAAAAGATTTCACAAGGTTTCAAAGATTTTACAAAGATTTTAGGGATTTCAAAATATTTCAAAATATTAGAAAAGATTTCAAAGATTTAAAAAGATTTCGGAAGATTTGAAATATTAAATTTTTTTTTTTAGTGATTTCGAAGGATTTCAGAGGGTTTTTGAAGATTTCAAAATATTTCAGAAGATTTAAAATATTAAAATTTGTTTTCAAAGATTTCGAAGGATTTCAGAAGGTTTTAAAGATTTTGAAGATTTCAAAATAATTCAGAATATTTCAAAGTTTTTGAAAGATTTAAAAAAGATTTTGAAAGATTTAAAAAAGATTTCGAAAGATTTCAGAAGGTGTCAAAGATTTTATAAAGATTTCGAAATATTTAAGAAGATTCCAGAGATTTCAAAATATTTCAGAAGGTTTCAAAGATTCTAAAAGATTTAAAAAAGATTTCGAAAGATTTTAAAAGGTTTCAAAGATTTAAAAAATTTTAAAAGATTTCAAAACATATAAGAAGATTTCAAAGATTTCAAAAAGATTTCAAAAGATTTCAGAAGGTTTCAAAGATTTCACAAAGATTTTAGGGATTTCAAAGGATTTCAAAATATTAGAAAAGATTTCAAAGATTTAAAAAGATTTCGGAAGATTTGAAATATTAAAAAAAATTTTTTTAGTGATTTCGAAGGATTTCAGAGGGTTTTTGAAGATTTCAAAATAATTCAGAAGATTTAAAAGATTTGAAAAAGATTTCGAAGGATTTCAGAAAGTGAGAAAGATTTTATGAAGATTTTAAAGATTTCAAAATATTTAAGAAGATTCCAGAGATTTCAAAATATTTAAAAAAGAATTCGAAAGATTTCAGAAGGTTTCAAAGATTTTAAAAGATTTCGAAAGATTTTAGTAGGTTTCAAAGATTTTAAGGATTTAAAAAGATTTCAAAATATTAGAAAAGATTTCAAAGATTTAAAAAGATTTCGGAAGATTTGAGAAGGTTTGAAAGATTTTACAAAGATTTTAAAGATTTCAAAATATTTAAGCAGATTTCAATGATTTAAGAAAGATTTCGAAAGATTTTAGAAGGTTTCAAAGATTTTAAAGACTTCAAAATATATAAGAAGATCTCAAAGATTTAAAAAGATTTCGAAAGATTCCAGAAGGTTTCAAAGATTTTACAAAGATTTAAAGGATTTCAAAAGATTTCAAAATATTTAAAAAGATTTCAAAGATTTCATGAAGATTAAAAAAATGTTTGAAAATTTCAAAAAAGTTTCAAAACGTTATAGAGATTTTAATGATTTTACGAAGATTTTAGAGATTTCAAAGGCTTAAAAATATTTCAAAAGGCTTCTAAATACTTCAATGATATCAAATTAGGATTTCAAAGATTTCAAAGTCATGCATGAAGATTTCAAAATATTTTATGAAGATTTTAAGGATTTCAAAGAAATTTACAAAGATGTCAAAGAAATTCACAAAGATTCCAAAAGATGTCAAAAAGATTTCGCCAAGATTTCAAATGATTTCAAATATTTCTAATGATTTCAAAGATTTCAAAACAATTAAAAAAGATTTCGAAAGATTTCAGAAGGTTTCAAATATTTTACAAAGATTTTAAAGGTTTCAAAAAATTTCAAAAGATTTCACAAAGATTTTAGGGATTTCAAAGAACGTTATAAAGATTTCGAAGAAATTCACAAAGATTTTTAAAGATTCCAAAATGTTTCACAAAGATTTCGCAAAGATTTCAAGTGATATCAAAATATTTCAGAAGATTTCAAAGATTTTAAAAGATTCAAAAAAGAACTCGAAAGATTTCAGAAGGTTTTAAAGATTTTGAAGATTTCAAAATATTTGGGAAACTTTCAAAGATTTAAAAAGATTTCGAAGGATTTCAGAAGGTGTAAAAGATTTTACAAATATTCTGAAGATTTCAAAATATTTAAGAAGATTCCAGAGGTTTCAAAAGATTTAAAAAGGATTTCGAAAGATTTCAAAAGGTTTTAAAGATTTTAAAGATTTCAAAATATTTAAGAGGATTTCAGAAATTTTAAAGATTTCAAAACATTTCAAAATACTTAGGAAAATTTCAAAGATTTAAAAAGATTTCGAAATATTTCAGAAGGTTTCAAAGATTTTACAAAGTTTTTGAATATTTCAAAAGATTTCAAAATATTTAAGAAGATTTCACAAAAATTAAAAAAATTTTAGAACATTTTTAAAGATTTCAGAAACATTTCAAAAAAGTTTGAAAACATTATAGAGATTTTAATGATTTTACGAAGATTTTAAAGATTTCAAAGGCTTAAAAATATTTCATAATATTTGAAATATTTTAAAAGGCTTCTAAATATTTCAATGATATAAAATCAAGATTTCAAAGTAATGCATGAAGATTTCAAAATATTTTATGAAGATTTTAAGGATTTTACAAAGATTAAAAAAATGTTAGAAAAATTTTAAAGATTTCAAAGAAATTCACAAAAGTTACAAAAGATTTCAAATTGATTGCAAATAGATTTCAAAAGATTTCATCTATATTTTAGAGGACTGCTAAATGTTTCAAAAACAATATGAATTTTCAACAAAAAAGTGAGTTTTCTTCCGTAAAGTTAATTTTTCATATAAATTCTTTAATTTTTCACCAAGTAGTTGAATTTAAAAAAAAATAGTTTAATTTTCAACTAAATAGTTGAAATAAAAAAATTATAGTTATTATGGTTATATAGTTATATGGCGAGATGCGCGTTCGAAATTACAGTGATCAAATCGAATGGGTCTCGCTAATCACTAAATATTTTACATGCCATTATCCACTTGGTTGAATAAATTGCGGTTACTGAAATGCGTATTAATTATATATGAGATGTACCGTCAACCGGGGCTATTATGGTACATTTTAAGCTAAATATGGGACATTTATGAACTATAAGTCCATGGAATTTTTTTTAGGACTTTCTTATAGGCAATATTCATGGGATATAGAGCAAAATCACACAAGCAAAAAAAAATTCTGCGGATTAATACCCTAACGTTGGCTAAAGGCGGATTTTATGTTTATAAATTTTTTAAAATAATATACTGCATTTTCAACAAAATAGTTAAATTTTCAACCAAAAAAGATTTTCTAGATTTCAAAGATTTTAAAAGATTTCGAAAGATTTCTGAAGGTTTCGAAGATTTTCAAGATTTCAAAATATTTCAGAAGATTTTAAATATATTAAACAATTTTGAAAAGATTTTGAAGGATTTCAGAAGGTTTTAAAAGTTTTTAAAGATTTCAAAATAATTCAGAAGATTTCAAAGATTTTAAAGATTTCAAAATATTTAAGAAGATTTCAAAGATTTTAAAAGATTTTGAAAGATTTTAGAAGGTTTCAAAGTATTTAAAGATTTCAAAAGATTTCAAAATATGTAAGAAGATTTCGAAGATTTAAAAAAGATTTCGAAAGATTGAAGGAAGTTTCAAAGATTTTACAAAGATTTCAAAATATTTAAGAAGATTTCAAAGATTTTAAAAGATTTTGAAAGATTTGAGAAGGTTTCAAAGATTTTAAAGATTTCAAAATATATAAGAAGATTTCGAAGATTTAAAAAAGATTTCGAAAGATTTCAGAAGGTTTCAAAGATTTTACAAAGATTTAAAAAAGATTTCTGAAGATTTGAGAAGGTTTCAAAGATTTTACAAAGATTTTAAAGATTTCAAAATATTTAAGAAGATTTCTAAGATTTTAAAAGATTTAAAAAAGATTTCGAAAGATTTCAGAAGGTTTCAAAGATTTTACAAAGATTTTAAGGATTTTAAAATATTTCAAAATATTTAAGAAGATTTCAAAGATTTTTTAAAGATTAAAAAAATGTTAGAAAATTTTTAAAGATTTCAAAGAAATTCACAAACAAACCCGAAAGTAACGTAGCCGTTGGCTAAAGACGGATTTGACGTTTATAAATTTTTTTAAATAATATACTGCATTTTGAACAAAATAGTTAAATTTTCAATCAAAAAAGATTTTTTACCCAAAGAGATGAATTTTCACCACAAAAAAACGAATTTAAAAAAAAATTAATTTTCAATCAAACAGTTGCATTAAAAACCAAATAGATAAACTGTCTAGTAAAAAAAGAAATTTCCGAAAATTAGTTAAAGATTTAAACCAAATGAAAAAATTTTCAAGCAAAAAAGACGAATTTTTTCGAAGCCAGTTCAATTTTTAACAAAATATAGTTGAATTTCTAACTAAATAGTTGAATTTTTGACCAAAAATTATGAATTCAACAAAATAGTTAAATTGTCCCAAAATAATTCGACTTTTGAAAAATAGTTGGATTTCTAACCAAATAGTTTAATTTTAAGCACAAAAAGATGTATCTTCAATCAAATAATCGAATTTTTAAACAAAAAAGATGAAAATTCGATCGAATATTTGAATTTTTAAGGCAAAAAGACAAATTTCTAGAAAACATTTGAATTTTCATCAAAAAAGTTCATTTTCAACCAAGAAAGATGACTTTTCTACCAAAAAAGTTTAAAGATGGATAAAGTTTCAACCAAAAATGGAATAGTTAAATTTCCAGATTAAAAAATCTGATAAAAAAGAACTTTGAACAAGAAAAGACTAATTAAAAAAAATTATTTAATTTTAAAATCAAAAAGGTAAATTATCTACAAAAAAGTTGAACTCTCAACCCAAAAATATGATTATTAAACCAAAAAGTTTAATTTTCAAACAAATAGTTTAATTTTCTAACAAATTGTTGAATTCTCAAGCCAAAAAGATAAATTTTCTACACAACAGTAGAATTTTTAACAAAAAAGTTCATTTAAAAGCAAATATTTGAATTTTAAACTATACTTATGATGCTTGTTGAAAAAAAATAATTTTTTACAAAGTAGTTCAACTTTAAGTCCAACGAAGCAAATAGTCGAATTTTTAGCTGAAAAAGATCAATTTTCAACCAAAAAGGTGAATTTTTGACCAAGAAGATTAAAGTTCTATGAAAAAGACGAATTTCCAACTTATTAAATATACAGGATAAAATTTTAACCAAACATGGAATAGCTAAGTTTCAAATAAAAAAAGTAAACTTTAACAAACAAAAAAAAAACAAATTTTCAACCAAAAAGAAGAATTTTCGAACAAGAAGATTAATGTTCTACAAAAAAGACGAATTTTGAACAAAATACATGAATTTGCAACAAAATTATTTAATTTTCAAACCAAAAAGACAAATTATCTACAAAAAATTTCAATTTTCACCCCAAAAATATGATTATTAAATCGAAAAGTTTAATTTTCAAACAAATAGTTTAATTTTCTACCAAACTGTTGAATTTTCAAGCCAAAAAGATAAATTTTCTACAAAACAGATTTTTTAACATAAAAGTTCATTTAAAAGCAAATAGTTGTATTTTAAACTATACTTATGATGCTTGATAAAAAAAATAATTTTTTACAAATTAGTTTAACTTTAGTTCAAAATAACCAAAGAGTCGAATTTTTAACTGAAAAAAAATACATTTTCAACCAAAAAGAATTTTGAATTTTTGACCAAGAAGATTAAAGTTCTATAAAAAAGACGAATTTCCAACTTATTCAATATACAGGATAAAGTTTTAACTAAACATGGAATAGTTAAATTTCAAATAAAAAAAGTAAACTTTAACAAACAAAAAAACAACAAATTTTCAACCAAAAAGCTGAATTTTCGACAAAGAAGATTAAAGTTCTATAACAAAGAGGAATTTCCAACTTATTCAATATACAGGATAAAGTTTTAACTAAACATGGAATAGTTAAGTTTCAAATAAAAAAAGTAAACTTTAACAACAAAAAAACAACAAATTTTCAACCAAAAAGATGAATTTTCGGCCAAGAAGATTAATGTTCTACAAAAAAGACGAATTTTGAACAAAATACATGAATTTGCAACAAAAAATTTGAATTTTCAACCCAAAAATATGATTATTAAACCAAACAGTTTAATTTTCAAACAAATAGTTTAATTTTCTACCAAATTGTTGAGTTTTCAAGCCGAAAAGATAAATTTTCTACAAAATAGAATTTTTAACAAAATTATTGACAGAAAAAAAAAATTTTAACCAAAAATAGAATAGCTTAAATGTTAGTTTGAAAAATTTATTTTTAACCAAACATGGAACAAATTTTCATCAAATACCTAAATTTTCAACCAAATAATAGAATTTTTAACCAAACGTGACGAATTCAGAACCAAAAATATAAAAGTAGCCTCTTCAATAAAAGAAGAGCTTTAACCAAAAATATAGTTGGATATTCTTACTGGGTTTAATTTTTAAATGTTATCTAAGTTCGTAACGTTATTTCCACTTACACCCCCCCCCCCCAGACTAATAAAATATTTTATGGAAAGTACATTTTTCAAACCTCAAGAGCCTATTTGAAGAAAATAATAACGCTTCA